>PVJI01017736.1:0-34961 GCA_004026765.1 Micronycteris hirsuta | reverse complement strand
GCTAAATGAAGGACAGATCCTCACATCTAGGACAGGTTATTTTAGAAAGAAAAAACTATTAAAGTATGAAACACCAATTTGCACAAAATTATTGTATTTTTGCCATGTATAGTGCGCATTTTTGCCCAAATTTTTGAGGGAAAAATAGGATGCGCATTATACATGGATATAATGATTACATACCATGGGTATAATAATGGGCATAATAATCCCATGTTTAATGTACACAAAATTTGGGAGTACTTTATACACAGCAAAATATGGCAGCCTTTCTCTCCCTCAACTATTTTCAATTATTAACAATTAAAACTTTTTCTTTTCCTTTGCAATGCTAATCTTAAATTTTAGGGGTAATATTATTAATCAAAATTACTAGCAATTACGTTAATATGTCCCACAAGAGGCTGACAAACCAGGGTAGAGTGTGGATAAATTCTAGGATATGTCACACTTGAACCAGTGTTTGTAATCTCTGAAGGAGTCTATTCATCAGGAAGCTACTTTCTACTCTGGGCCAATGTTGGGGTAACTGAGCAAATCCAACTCAGTAAATTGTTCTTCAACTATCACTTACCACCATTTTTTATTTGCCATATCTTCCTTACATGAGTGTGTGCTTAATCTGATTATTATAATACAATTTTACACTGCCAGAACCTAATAATCATTAGGCATATCTAAAATTGAAACTTACCTAAAATAATTTATGACAGTCTTAAAAAAAAAGAAACCATAATGTATTCATCAACATGTTTTGTTAACTTCCAGAAACCAAGTTACTTTCAAAAATCACTATTTCCTTTTAAGTCAAAAAATTATATTGTCAGAAAGCACTTCATATGTTACTATTTGATATTAGCACTTTCTCTTACAAAGGACACAAAGTAACAACAGAATCACACAGCCATAGCTGCTAAACAGTTAAAAAAAAGTAACCTTTTCCAAACCAGTTATGATTGAATTTACAGTAAACTATTAGTGGTGCTGTGTCCAATCTGTTTGTTATTAAAAATCCAGACACAAGCTACCACACAAGAAGTTATTGATTTACCTGCATGGCACTTGTAAGGATTGCTTTTCATCCAGAAATGTCCATCTAAAAGCAATGATAGGTTAGACAGTTTCCATTAACACTTCACTTCCAACCAAACCATTGCATTTCTCTATTATGCATACCAAAAATTTAACATTCCTAAGCTATCTTATCAGCAGTGTCCATCAACACACACAGTACACTTAGCAAAGGAAAGCACCTGCGGAATGGTGGCCATGAGTCTATCCTGTACAACTTGTGCCCAAGTTAGCTTTACTCCCCTCACCCCACCCACCATGGAGGGTAACTAAAAAGAAAATGATACAGGTAGCAAAAAGCAGCTACAGTACCTTGCAGGTCAAGCTGTTTCCAAATCCCACAACAATGCAAAAAGCAGGCAATGTGTCTGAATACCTGAATTTAATGAAGCCCATGCTCTATGGCATGAATTTCTCAAGGGGGATTAGAGCTCAAAGAGCGAAATGCACAATGTTATTGGCTTAAAATCAAGAAAACCAAATGTTTTGTCCATGGTTTTAAATCTTAAAGGAATTTTTTCTTGCCCAATAATTATATTACTTTTACCTTGATTCCCCTCCTGCATTTCCAATGTATCATTAAGAACATTGTATTTTATTTGCTGGTTTAAAAAAAGACCAAAACAGCCCTGGCCCTGTGGCTCAGTTGGTTGGAGCTTCATCCCATATACCCAATCAGGGCATATAACGAGGTCAGGGCAGATACCTAGGTTATGGGTTCGATCTCCCCCATCCAGGTGTGTATGGGAGGCAACCGAATGATGTTTCTCTCTCACATCAATGTTTTTCTCTTTCTCTCTCTAAAATCAATAAACGTATTAAAAATAATTTTAAAAAAGACCAAAATAAAATATAATGAAAACCACAAATACAGGGTAATTTATACCATTTGTAGTACTGTCCTTTATATTTTATTGATACTATGTATTATGTTTAGGCAAAAACTTTTGAAAATAAAAAAGTACTAAGAAGTTGTAATATGTATAAGAAGATATTTTAAAAGGTATCTTTCAAGATCTACATCATTTGACCTATCTGTGTCTGATGTTAAAGGGGTCTAGGTGGAAGCAAGTAAATAAGGTTAAAAAAATGCATGTTGGTTGAATGAATCTTTTTGGGGTGATGGAAATGTTCTAATATTGGATTGCAGTGATGGTTAAATTCCATAAATTTACCCTAAAAAAATCTTTGAATGGCACACTTAAAACAGGTGAATTTAATGGTATATAAAATACACCTCAATAAAGCTGTTAAAAATGCATATTGAAACCCATATTTGCTAAAGAAATCCACAAGAACTATGTATAGGTCCCATCTTTGTAGAATAACTGTCCTGCTTTGACCAAGATGATTTCCCACCCTGAGGTCCTATGATATTCATCACTCCTTTTTTACTCTAATAAGTGACAAAACTGATTCTCATCAATTACAGAATAGCATATTAAGTCCTCTTCCTCCCTAACATGGACTTCTGAGTGTTCCTTTGGGCTTAGCAACTGTTTAGCTCTTTTATTGACGGGTCTTGTTTAAACACAAACACAAAATCATGAGACGCTTGAAGTAGTAGAAAATTCTACTGTCATGTAGAAAAAATTTGTCAGTGTCCAACTTCTATGCATTAAGAAGCAACAATAACATATCTCTGAAGACTTCACCTCCAGACTTTATTTCACTTAGGTCATTCCTTTTACAGGAGAGATACCACCTGCAAGTTGTAATGGCTGCCATTTTACTTCAAAAGTGCATCAAACCACAAAAATGAATTCAAGAAATATCTTCATAGCCTTTATTAATGTAGCAAATTTAATCACAGTCAGTTAAAAGTTAGAATGGAACATGTAGAAACATGAAATACCAAGTGGTTAATTAGAAACAGATACTCATTTTGGGTGTAAATAATTAGGTACAGCCTTCATTTATGAAGAAACAGAACTAATGAGCCTGTTAGAAAAGTCTACACTTCCAGTTGTCCTATCCAGCAGTGCTGATGGATCTGAGTCCAGCCTCCCATGTGATGAAAGGTTAAGTAGCCTTGCCAATGTAGCCTATGAACTCCAGGAGGCATACTGATAGCTCTAGTACCACTCCAGGAAATGAAATCAGGTTCTAAAGAGACAGAAAGCATGATTTTGAAGAAAACAGGTTCAAGTCAGACCGGTTTGGATGGAAGTTTTGCCTCTAATGATGACTATCTGGGTAATCTGGGCAAATTATTTTCTCTCCCTGAGTCCACTTGGTCAAGTGTATACAGGAAATAAGAAATAATAGATGCTGTGAGAACACACGTACACATGTATATTCATGCAAACAAATTATCTGCCATAGTATATGGTATTCAGTAAAGCTCAATAAATGAATATAACTTAATTATTATAGAGAAGAATGCCAAAAAGAGAGACCATACCCAAAACTTGACCTTAATTAGAACTATCTCAAACACATATGTTTCTAAGTATATAAAGAGCTTAACTCAAAATGTTGATAATTTCAGAGATGTAAATGAGGTAGGTCCTTTTAATTTAATAAATAATTTTCTGTTGATACTCAAATCTGAATTGTCTAAATGCTACAAGCCTCTTTAGGTAGAAGGTCCTCACTCTTGGCTTGCATACCCACTGACAGATCTCAATATTAAGAAGTGTACAAACTCGAATGAGAAATGAGACCAGAACTTTGTGTAATGCAGTCATTCATGCATTGCTGTATATAAAGGAAACACTCTACAAACTATCAAGAACTTGAATCCAAACACTCAAGTGACACACTGCCAACAAAAAATTTCTAACATTAAGATTAAGATCAAAAGTGAACTGGAAAAGCTTCCCAAACAGAAAGTTTAAATGTAATCTTTTAATTGCATTATTTTCATAAGTTGAAATATGTAATCCAACTGACATCAATATCAAATGATAATGAACCTTTGCGATTTCCCTCTTCTAGCAAGAAATTTGATGCTGGCAAAAAATAATAATAATAAAACTTCAAAACCTAAAATCATCAAATCCTGAGTAAACAGCTTTTTCCACTTAGAAAGCAACTTAATATTAACTTCAAATGTTGCTGTTCTTGTACCAAAGTTAAGGATTACCTAAAGGATTTTCCTTACATTTTGGATCTATGCATATGAATTCATTTGTTCCTAAATGTCTTCTGTTATTATTTGCCATCAATTTATTACATGAAAAAGTCATATCCCACACAAACTGCCAACAATAAAGTATTGTATTAGCATATCTTCTAATATCTAGAAGAAATAAAACAGATAACCACCAAAGTTATCAAAATGGAAGGGGGAGAGGGGTAAACTTTCAACAGAGTGAAGAAGTCTTATTTTCTTTGCTCACTTCCTTAAAATTTCCTACAGTTCTATTTTCAGATATAGCTGAATTGTCTACCACAAAGTAAATTGAAACATAAATCATAATGAAAGGTTAAACTCCTGCAACAGAAGCCACTGTCATTTCTAACAATCACACTATTGTTGAAAGAATCTCTCATAGATTCTTGGACGCACTGGTGAAGCAAGGCTGGGGGGTAAAAGCATACTTGAATTTCTCCACCTCTGTATTTCAGCTTGCAATGTAACAATACTGCACCTTCAAAGTAGAAATACCATGTAAAATTTGGTTTTCATGAAACGAGAGTGCCTTAACCCCATGCAGCATAGTTGGAACAGAATAAATACATCTGATTCACAGTCAGTCAACCTTCTATTACTCATCCATGCGAGATGGTCCTGCAGTTTCCCTCAATAGGAGCCTTTTCTTTTAAAACCCCAGGGCATACTGTAGGTGCGTGCCACACTCTGGTTTAAATAACTCCAAGAAAATTACAATGAAAATAATAGCAGATTTAGCCCAGGGAACATGCGTAAATAAAAATCAAAAGCCTGAGATAAAGAAGTAAAAAAATCCGTACCACAAACCCCTACATAATGAATAAATTATGAATCTGAGCAGGGAAAAAACTGAACCCTCTCCGGGGGAAAAACTGCTTATTTCTAATTGTTTTTGAAAACACATCAAGTTTTATTTTTTAAAACAATTAGGCTTAGGAAACATGCTAAATAAGCAAAATTAAAACATTAAACTGTTATGTATATCAAATTAATCGTTGCACTATGTTAAAAAGGCAAGAAGATTCAAAGGGATTTCACAGTCTTTCCAACTGAAGACCCTCCAAACTCCTCTGAAATGATAGATTATTTAACATTCTTAGAATGATTAAATATATTTAGCATGCCTCTTTTGGAGTTCTATTATTTAATACAATCCAACTGAATTTTTTTACCCTAATTAGGTTTCCTTGTACTTGTGAAATGCTCAGCATACACGGTACTGGCAGCTCTAGTTCTACAGCTTCTGTCTTCTGGCTCCTTCCCCCTTCACCCCCCACCCCTACAAACCCCCCCCAAAAAAAAAGATTTCCTTCCCAAATGTTCTCTTCTCTGCATTTGTCAACAGAAACACCCACTGATGGTGTCAAACTGGTAATACTGCTGCAGGCTTCCTTACTCCTGTTCCAGTGTCAATACCAAAAATGCTCAAACCTAAAATAGGACTTTTAATAAAGAAATTAAAAAGATTGCTAAGGTACTTAACTATCATGTTCTCAAAAAGATGCACACTTTTAAAAAATGTATTAGTAATAAACCCTAATTGGGTTGTTAAATATAAGATTATACTACCCCCTTCAACACTAAACATAGAGACAAGTAAATATAGCTTCTTCACATTTTATGAATAAAACACTTTAAAACCCTTAAGGAAATTAAAAACAAGTTTACATCTAAATGTCATTCGCATATAATTCCGAATAGCCTCACTGACGATCTTTTTTTGTAACCCTACAGCAAGAAAGGAACAAGCTGGAAATGTTCCAGCAGATGTTACCTAAAACGAGAATCCTATTCTATACATATTTATGTCTCCTGTTTCAGTCAAATGCTCTCAGACAAATTAATCTATGTAATCTTTCACATTAACTACATAACCATTACATCCAAACAAACCTAATTGAGATGCACGTAAAGAAATTATTGTGTCTGCGAGACTTTCTAAAATCATTTTACATTTCAGCCAGTTAAAATAGATCGTGTTAAACAGAACACTGATCTGCATCTACATAAATATCACAGCATCCGTCTAATCCAAGATAACTAAGGTCAGGTTTTTCTTATTCAGGCATCTGTGCTCTAACACTCAAGTGAAGCGACAAACAAAACCCTCAAGGAAGATCTGCCTTTACACTGAAATATGTTCAGGTTATTTTTTTCCCCAACGTGGGCACAAGACGAATCAATGCAAGCAGTACCTGTTCATTCTGGGAGATGGTTCCAAACCCCAGAGCTTAATTTCTATGAGGGTATGAAGGGCACGAAGGTCTGGTAAAGGGCCAATTTTGTTTCCCCTCACTATGCCAGTCTTGAACTTCATAGCGACGCCTGAAACTTGTCCGGGGAAGGCTGGAGGAGACGCAGGGCAGGCGGCGGGTCTCTCGCCCACCCTTTCGGACAGCCAAGGTCAGCAGGGCCGGGGCCGCGGCTCACTGCCCCGGGCAGGTCCCGGGCTCCCTTGGAACTCGGGCGGGGGACTCCGGTGCACAGACTTCTCCTCGGCGCCCGCGGGAAGAGGCTTCCCTCGCCGCAAGCCTGAGGGACCCAGCGCCGTGGGGACGGCAGAGACACCCCAAAACCCACCGCTGAGGAAAGTCCTGGGGTGGGGGCGGCCTCGACCCGCCGCCCCTCCTCTATATCTCCTCTCCTCACACCCCAGAACACAGCTGCAGCCCCTCGTCGGGGAAGCCCTTCCGGGGATACAATGGGGCGGCTGAGAAGGGGCCACTCCAGACCGGGGCGCCCTCGCCGCGTCGCCGCCCCTTCTCACATCTGCCCGGGGGAATCGGGTGGGTCCCCTCTCTAGGGAGAAGCTGGGTGGTCGCGGGACCGATGTGTGGGCAAGAAGACTTGGCGGGCAAGCGGCGGCGCAACTACTCACCTGGTGAGTCCCCCACCTCCACCTCCGGCCGGGGACCCCACAGTTCCCGAGGACGCCGTCGCCGCTTTACCTTGCCCAGCGGCAGCAACAACTAATCGAAACCTCCGGACCCGCCCTCTCACAGAAGCGAACGCGCAGCCTAATTTGCTAACTGCCCCGCCCCAGCCATCCATTCGGGCAAATGGGAAAGCTCCTAAGACCACGCCTACTTCTAGTAGGAGCCAATGCAGAGAGAGCGCTCGTGCTCGTGCTCGTGCTCGCGCGCCCCGCCTGCTCCGCTCGTGCTCGAGTCTTCTAACCCGAAGACTGTTGGTTCCCTGTATAAGCTCGCCTGCGCGCGCACGCGCGCGCCGCACCTCGGCGCGCACCAGTTTGGTTGCCTCTCCAGGCCCTAGCAACTTGGGTTGGTGGCTTCGAGGGGCGGGGCCCAAGCCGCGAGCGGTTTGTGCTGAGCGAGGGACGCTGTTGGGGCAGGGGGAGATCGTGACTGGGAAAGGGGCGGCTGTGGGGATGGGGTCCAAGGAGGCCCGGGAATCCGCCTGTCACTGCGGAAAAGAAGGGGAATCCTGCCTGCATCGCTGCTATCCTGATCTCCCTCCGGAGGGACACGTGGGGAGGGGGGTTGGGTCCGAGAAGAGTCGGGAGAGCACGTTTGGAGCGGGAACCGAGGCACTGCTTGGAAATTAGTGATGAAAGACGGTTTATCCCTGTCGTTGGTAAAAAGCAATATCGAAGACCATTGCTGCTGCTGTCCAACTGTTGCAGCTACGCGTTCATACACACACACACACATACACGCATTTACACGTACACTCATCCAACAGTCTGCAATCCCTTCGGAGCAAAGAACGAGTAGCCTGAGGATTCCTTACACAGCAGCTGGATGCATGCAAACGGCTGTTGGTGCTGCAGCAGCGACCCACAGCTCCGCTTCAGTCCAATGCTCCACCACACAAGATTCCATCCCTCCCCTCCAGCTGGCATGAAAGCAATGAAGTCATCGCCCAACCAGTAAAAATGTAAAGATCTTAATACCTACCATGGATCAGGTTTCCAATGAGGATAAGAGGTGATGAAATGGAAGGAGACACATTTCCAACGCCACTTTTTGAAAATTAAGAACAATTATAATTTTTAAAAGACATCGCGGGAAAATCTATGTAAAGCTCCATAATAATTTCCACTATAAAAAGCAAAGAGGAAAAATAGGTTTTATTCTGTTGGTTTTTTTTTTTTTTTTCAGAAAAGGACAGGAAAAAAGCAGTGTATGAGGTCATAGCAGCCACAAATTAGAAATATGCAGTATTGTACTGTAATGGGAAATAGTTATCTTGAATAAAATTCACATTCTATTCCTGTCATGAATCTGGTAACAGTATGTAACAATATGCTAGGTTTGGCCACTCTGTGCCAAGCCAAGAGGGTTTTCTTTTTCATAACATGGTGAATATTTGAAATAAAAGTGCCTGCTTTCTCTTCAGTCTTAGTGCCTGCTTTCTCTTCAGTTTTTCAGGAAGCATATTAGAAAATTTTACAGGTAAGAATAGTGAATTAACAGTGGGGGAAAATGGAGTCAGAGACAACAGCAGAGCTTTGCAAAGTCTCCTGCCTCCTGCAGATGCAAAGTAAGGTTGCTGTGACCTCAAGCTTCACCTACGTGGAGCCAGAATTCCTGGGGTAATCATTTCATTTTCATTCCTGTATGTTACATGAAGAATGATTTATCTGTGTAGAATCAGAACAAGGAAAAAACAATAACTAAATATCCATTGATGTATGTCCAGTTTAGTTTTAAGTGGTAATATTAGATCCTTTATAATGTGCCATCCCAGATATACAAATATTACCTTCCACTTAGTGACTTTTGGTTTAATTTGGTTTTGAATAGTGGTGAAGGGTTTCCTGGAGCCACATCCAGGTCAGTTAACTGCAAGTTTGGTCAAAATTATATCTTTTCTAGAAGGTTAGTATGAATTAAGAAGTACCATGTTGCCATTTAGCTGAGCTCTTTTTTTATGTAGAAAGAATGCTAATATCACTGAATGAATGCCTGCTATGTGCCAAGAACATTATATACATCTAGAGTTGGCAGATAAAATACAGGAGGCCCATTAAATTTGAATTTCAGATAAACGATGAATATATTTTTTAGTATAAGTATGTATTTTTATCGTGGATACATGTGGGAGAAGGGTAGAAGACTAAATATGCTTTCTAATCATTGTAAAAAAATTTTTTTTGAAATGCCCCCTCTGGGTCCAGACCCCATAATGCATCAGTATCTAGGAAAAAAGTGCAAAACCAAATCGATGTGTAAATTTCAAGTGTTTGTAGAGAAAGGTGCACATACTTATACAAAAAATTATTTGCTCTTTATCTGAAATTCAAATTTCACTGGGCATCCTCTATTTTTATATGCTAAATCTGGCCACCCTACATACATTGTTGCTGAGCCTCATGATTTCCTCTAAGATTCTCTGTTAGGTCACCATTTCCAGATGAAGAAATAGTTTCAGAGCCCCCCCACCATCTATTTGATCCTCCCTCCTTCTAATAGAACCCAAACTGTGTTCACACTCCCAGGGAGGTAAGTGCTGATTAGTCTTAGTTAATCTATGTGTGTCCCAATTAGACTAAAGGAAAGGACTCAACATCCTATGGTTTGAGAGAGAGGTTTCCCCTGTCTATCCTGTTAGATGAACAAGGAAGCAAAAGTAGCCTGGTTCCCACTGGCAGCCATTTTATGTCTAGAAGGAAAACCAGCCTTAGGTCAAAGCCTATACACTAAGTAAGGCACAGTGGAAAAATAGAAATAAAAAAACAAAAGCTGGATTCTTGATGACACCACTGAGTTGCTTAATTAAACAAATTCTGCCTTTTCTATGGGTTTAAAACACTTTGTGTCAGAGTTTCTATTGGATGCCTCAGAAGCATCATGCTACAGATGTCAGATCACATGCGTTCTACTCATTAGGGGTCTCAATAATAAACAAACAGGTGGTGATCAAGATGTAAGACATTTTTATCCTGAATATATATGGGGCAAGTCTAGAAAACTAAATTGGCCTTCTAATCATTGTCAAAAAGCATTTATGAAGGGCCCACCTGGAACTAGACCTCAAAACACAATCAAGATCTAGGAGAAAAGCTTAAGACTCAAATCATTGTGTAAATTTGTAGTGTTTGTATGAAAAGGTGAGCCTTAGTTATTCCTTGTCCCTGCTAAGAGCTTAAATCAGACTGTCAGGTCTCACATGTTTTCATTTAAAGTTCATGCCATTTGGGAAAATGTCATTTAAGAAATATAAGTCCAATATCTCATTTTAAACTCTTAAAACCTTTATCCCTGTCCTCCAGGCACTAAGTTTAACCACAAACAGTGTAGCAAGAACAGAAACATCAGCCTTAAAAGACTCAAAAGGGAAAACCACACCAGAATAGAATGCCATATGAAAATGGATGGTCTGCAAGGCAGTATAGCTTGGTTGCTAAAACCATAGACCTGGGAGCTATGATCTATAGCCAGATCACTCACATTCAAATGCCAGCTCTAGTTATGTCCTTGGAGAAATTGCTCAACTTCCCCTTTGTAAAATGGTGATGATAATAATAGTGCTCACCTCATAGGTCTTTGTGAATGATTTTTTTTTATATACTTAGCAGAGTACCTAGCCCATGGTAAAGGCTTTATAAGGATTAGCTGTTATTGGGCAGGCTCAATTCCATGGGCTATAAACTAAAGCAGTTTATTTTTCTTCAATCACTACTTTGAACCATGTTTTTATGGCAAATTTGTCTTTTGTGTCCCTTCACATCTTGGACAATTTTAAGAACTCTTAGGTTTTTTCCGACTATTAAAAATCAATCCAGTTTAACACTCAAATGTTGTGTTTGATTTAAATCCCATCCTCTCCTACCACCACCCTTCTCACCATCATCATCTGCCAGGCTTGTGACTCAAGCTCACCCAAAGTGACCATTTTCAATCCACTAGGGTGGCTGTTGACTCCCTGGTCTACCTTAGTCTCATATGCCCAGATCATCATCTGAGATCATCAGTATTCAAGGAGCTGGAGTGGGGCGGTGCTAATGGGTGCTGTTACTGATGTAGAAGGGCTTTTTATTTCAAAAAGAGTATCTAATAAGATAATGGAGATGTGCTGTCTTTGGCTCTATAAGAAGCCAGCCAGCTAATTTTATAGATAACAGCAGAAAAAAAAAGCAGTGATAATTGGGGCACATAATGGAGAGTCATGCTAGCATTTTTCCATTTGGCCTAAATCATGTAATAGTTCTGGACCCCCTGACCTGATGATTTTAGGTATAAAGGCAGTAGTAACATCCAGTTCCTCTTCCTCCCCAACACCCTGCACAATAAATTATGAAAGAAGCTTAAAGCCAGGGAGTGTGTCAGAAATACTTGTTGCTTCAGATGCCTGTTTCAACTGAATATGCATAATTCTACATAATTTTAAAATATCAATAAATTAATTTTTCATGTGTTACTGTCTTAATCCAGATGAAACCAATTTCCCTAGGTAAACAGCAGTCTATTGATCTTCCTTTAGAAATAGTATAAATCAACATTTGTTGAGAGCTTACTGTGTGCCAGGCATTATGCTGAACATTTTGCATGGATTATCTCATTTAATCCTTACAATATCCCTATGCAGTCACATAGTGATTTTAAGATATCCCCATGAATTTTCCCCCTCCTCCTCCCTTCAAAATGTAGAGTTAAATTCTCATCCCCTTGAGTATGGGCTACACTTAGTGACACACTTCTAACAAATAATATATGGCAGAAGTGATGGTCATAGGTGGTCATGACCTGAGACTAGGTCATAAAAGGTGTTGCAGCTTCCTCCTTACTCTCTCGTTTGAATCATACAGTATAGTGGGAAGCCAGTCACATGTTGTTAGGACATTTTCAAGACACTCTACATAGAGATCAGGGGGTGAGGAAGTGAAGCATCCTGTCAACAGCCAGCAAGAAACTGCCCACAGCCATGTGAGTGCGCCATCCTCGGTGCAGATCTTTCAGCCCCAGTCAAGCCTTCAGGTGACTGCAGTCCTGTCTGATATCCTGAATACAACCTGATGAGAGATCCTGAGCCAAAACTGCCCAGCTAACCCACTCCTGAATTTCTGACCCACAGAAACTATAAGACAACAAAAGTTTATTGTTGTACACCACTAAGTTTGAGGGTAATTTGTAATGCAGCAATAGCTAATTAATGCAAATGAATTCTATTTCCATTTTACAGACAAGATTGTAGTTACCCAAGCTTACCAAGGCAGTAGGTGGTGGAACCAGGACGCAGACCCAGACAACTGACTCTAGAAGCCTAATCCCTAACCGCTAAACTATGCCTTCCAGCAACAGAAACGATTTATGCAATAGTGCTATATGCCAGGAACTTTCCTTACACTGCCTCATTTATTCCCACAAGAGCTCTGCAAGGAAGATGTTTTTCTGCCTTTCAAAGCCATCAAAGTACAGTTACTATCTTCTTATGAGAATCGATGCTAATAATATGTGTGAAGGTATAGGAGTGAAGCAGCAGTGTT
Source organism: Micronycteris hirsuta (assembly GCA_004026765.1). Taxonomy (NCBI): domain Eukaryota; kingdom Metazoa; phylum Chordata; class Mammalia; order Chiroptera; family Phyllostomidae; genus Micronycteris; species Micronycteris hirsuta. Next base: position 22,323 of record PVJI01017736.1, on the reverse strand, counting down.
GTCCATTTCATTTTTGGCCTTTGCTTACTTGTTCAGCTCAAGTGTGAGGTGACTCAATAAGCATCTTACTAATGTCCTTCCCTCAAAGTGTTTTGAAAATTTTAAATGACCCCAAATGACTCCCTTTCCTTGTAAATATGCAGAGAGGCTGAGATATGACATATAATGTATATTATCTTATCTCAAGATTTCAATTAAAAATGGAAAAAAACAAAAACACACATCATTTAATTTGTAAATGAAGCAAATGAGTTCCTAGAGTCTAAATACTAAAAAGGTAATAAAATGGCCCTGGCTGGTGTAGCTCAGTGGATTGAGTGCAGGCTGGGAACCAGAGGGTCCCGGTTCGATTCCCAGTCAGGGCACATGCCTGGGTTGCGGGCCAGGTCCCCAGTGGGGGCCATGTGAGAGGCAACCATACATTGCTATTTATCTCCCTCTCTGTCTCTCACCCTTCCCCTCTCTCTAAAAATAAATAAATAAAATCTTTAAAAAAAATAAAAAGGTAATAAAATGTCTGCAGCTTTCATCTTCTAGATTTAATTTGGACCTGATTCAATACAATTTTACAGACTATTTATAAGGCACCTTTGAATTCTGGACTAGTTATATAAAAACATACATAGTGGGAAACATATTGATCTTGCTACTGCTCAAATCCATAAAACAATTCTTGCTCTTTTAAAAGGTTCTAATACAATAATGAGTGATTAGCATAACATTGGTCTTCTGTGTTTTCTCCTATTTGGGGTCTGCACAAAATAAAGCAGAGATTGGTTAAAGAGAAATAGTTACTGTCATTGGGAGAGTGGGGAAAATCTAACAGGCCTCAATTATCCAGTTTTTTCATCTGTATTGATCAATGTACTATATTAATCACTTTGCATTGAAAATAAAGATTATGTCTTATTCATTTTTGTTTTCCCAGTGCCTAGCACATGACCTGACACTCAATAAGTATTTGTCGAATGAATCAACGAACTGGCCAGTGAGTTCCCACATTATTTTGTGGTGTGTTGACACACAACAGAGGAAAATTAAGGATTCAGACAATTACCTGAAGAAAAGACAATTCGCATTTTTTAAAAAAGAAGAAGAAAAGAAAGATGAACATGAAGTGACTAGGTAATTGAGGCTATACCATTTGGAGGAGGTAGGTTGGAGTAAAAAGGTATAGGAGCTGTGGAGTGAACCTGATCTACCTGTAAAATTGCCTTGACTCTTGATTTCATTTCTCTAAAAGAAATTCTTGACTAGCTTTACAGACAAAAATCCAATATGGCTTCCAACATACTTAAGGAAATGAAAAGATACAATGCTTATTTTATTCATTCATCAGCCTTTTTACTGTCAAGAGATACAACTATTCAGTTGAAAATGTATAAGTTTGTATTACATTCTCAAGTGAAGACAAAGATTTGATCTGAAGCACATTAAATAATATGCATCACAGAGCACAATCTGAACAGTTTATTTCTCCAGCAACTTCTCCACAAAATTCTCATAGATTCATTTCACTTTTAATATAATGACAAAAGATCAAGTTCACCTGATTTCATATATTTGTCAAATATAACTTTTAAAAGATAGGCTGAAATAAGAAAAAAGTGTCCATGTTTTTAAACAGAACTCAAAACATGCTACTCTGTGTACTGATGACTGCAAGTTACTTAGAAGTGTATAAAAAAAAAAAGACATGGATTGATAGATCACCAGAGGGAGGGATGGATGGATGGATAGATATGTGATGAAGAAAATAGAGTAGAATGTTAATTGTAGAATGTGGGCAGTGAATATATATACATGTTCACTGTCCAATTCTTTAAACTTCTAGTATTATGAAAAATTTGATTTAAAAAGTCAGGGAAAATGCTATTTTGATAAAAAATATATATGTTGCTTTATGATTTCGAATTCAGGATTTCACACAAAGTCATGACCAAATCACTGCTAGCCAGCCTCTGTATTCCTTCCACCTTTAACTAGGACTAAGAATAAATACACTCATGCACGCACACACACACGGCATAAATCATTGACTTGCATCACCATGATAATCCCAAAATAGCAATACTTATTCTTTTAAACAGGTCTGTAAGGTTTTCCACTGAATCCAGCCATCACTTGTATCATAGAACCTTCCAAAAATTGACGTAAATGTGCTCCAGGCCATACACATAGTTATAGTTTTAGGGGTCCCAGCTTCCCTTTCTGCCCCTTTTCACATCCTCCATATCATCCTAGATTCGGTACCCTTCGTGCTCTCCTACCCTCTCCCTTTCAAAAGTAGTTCTAAGAACAACATCTGATAAATTTATTAAAACCACCCAATACAGGGATGTCAGTGCATTATGAGTAATATTTCCTGGCAGTTTACATTTTAATAATGAAGTAACCAATCAATCAATCACTAACACAGAAGCAAAATCTCACATTATAAAATTCCAAGATTTAATGAGACTACCAATTATTGCTCATAATGGTCAAAACAGTGGAAAGAACCCAAATGTCCATCAGCTGATGAATGAATAAATAAAATATAGTATATCCGTAGAATGGAATATTATTTGGCTATCAAAAGAATGAAGTACTGATCCACACCACAATATGGATGATCCTTGAAGACATGACGCTAAGTGAGAGAAGCCAATCACAAAAGGTCACATATTATGTGATTCCATTTATATGAAATATCCGGACTTGGCAAATCTATAGAGACAGAAAAGTAGATTAATGTTTACTTAGGACTGAGGTGAGGGGTGGGGAGCTAGAAGGGAATGAGTAGTGATTGCTAATGGATATGGGATTTCTTTTGGGGGTGATGAAAAATGTCTAAAAATTGGACCTGGCTGGTGTGGCTCAGTGGATTGAGCACCAGCCTGTGAACCAAAGGGTTGCCAGTTCGATTCCCAGTCAGGGCACATGCCTGGGTTGCAGGCCAGGTCCCCAGTTGGGGGCATGTGAGAGGCAACCATATATTGATGTTTCTCTCCCTCTCTTTCTCCCTCCCTTCCCCTCTCTAAAAATAAAATAAGTAAAATCTTTAAAAGAATGTTTAAAAATCAATGGTGGTGATAGTTGCACGACTTTGTTAATATACTGAAAACCATTGAATTATGCTCTTTAAATGGGTGAATTACATGGGTTGTGAATTACAGCTCAAAAATTTTGGGTTTTTTAGTGGGTCTAGGAAAATAGACAGCAGGTTACACTATACAAGTCCTCTGTCCAGACTTGTTAGTTATTTTTGTCTCTCCCCTCCCTACTGAAATGTGGTCCTTAGACCAATGGTGCTGGCATCACCTGAGAGCTTTTGAGAAATGCAGAATCTCAGGCCCAACCCCCTGCGACAGAATCTACTCCTTGGGCAATGTTTTCTTAGCTGACCTAAAACTTTTGCAAAGTCTTCAGTTACTGGTATGTTACAAACCAAGTGAAGCAAGGAGACAATCATTGTGTCCTTCAAGAAAAGGAAATGTTATTATAAAATATGTGGTAATTTATGGGGGCCTGCTGCTTTCAAAAACCAGATGGCACTGTAGGACTTTAGGGAAGGGGAGTGGAGGGTGACTACTAATGAATATGGTATTTTTATTGGGGGCAATGAAAGTGTTCTGGGATTAGATAGTGATGATCAATGTGCAACTTTGTGAATATATTAAAAACCACTGAATTGTATGATTTAAAAGAGTGAATGATGTTATGGTTTATGAATTCTTATATGTTTCAATAAAGTTGTTATTTTAAAAAGTCAGCAAGACAAGCAGGAGAGGCATTTTGTAGAGCTGGTAATAGTCTTTTGCAGTGCCTAGAAGTTCCACTTTATTTATACCAGGGTTTCTCAATCTCAGCACTATTGACATTTTGGGCTGAATCATTCTATGTTGTGGGGGTTGTCCTGTGCACAGTAGGATATTTAGCAGCATCCCTGGCCTCTACCAGCTACATACCAGTAGCACCCTCTCCCAAGCTGTGACAACCAAAACTGCTTCCAGACAAGGCAGCCATTGCCAAATGTCCCCTGGGGCATAAAATGAGAACCTAGACTAGGACATAGTTGGACCCACCTTTATGATAAGGAAGCTTTTCCTTAAAAAGAGTCTAATTCTGCCCTGACTGGTGATAGCTCAGTGGATTGAGTGCGGGCTGCAAACCGAAGGGTCACTGGTTCGATTCCCAGTCAGGGCACATGCCTGGGTTGCAGGCCAGGTCCCCAGTGGGGGTCACATGAGATGAAACTACACATTGATATTTCTCTCTCTCTCCCCCTCCCTTCCCTTCTGTCTAAAAATAAGTAAATAAAATCTTTAAAAAAAAAAGAGTCTAATTCCTTGGTTTTGAAATTTTTTCCTGTGGCTCTTTTCTTAGTGGAGATGAGAAATAAATGTTCAGATTCTTAGAACAACTGCTCAAATGCCTAAATCCCTTATTTATTGATGACCTTCAGCCTTTTGCCTATTCACTTTTGCAACTTTTCCTCATGTGTCCCATTTTTCAAGTCTTGAATTCTTTTTACAACTATCCAATTGATCTATATCTATTTCTTATAGTTGCTTTTAATTTATTTTACCCTCACCTAAGGATTTTTTTCATTGCTTTTTTAGAGAGAGAGGAAGGGCAAGAGGTGGAGAGAAACATCGTTGTGGAGAGAAATATCAATCAGTTGCCTCATGTACACACCCCAACTGGGTGTGGAACACGCAACCCAGGCATGTGCCTTGACTGGGAATCGAACCTGCAACCTTTTGGTGTAGGGACAACACTCCAAACAACTAAGCCACACCAGCCAGGGCTCTTAGAGTTACTTTTAAAATGGGGAACCAAAATGGAACATGATGGTTGTCTTTATCAGGTCCAAGCAACAAAACAGAACCCGCTCTAGATATATAAACAGAAAGAACTCGCTGGAAGGAGCTGCTTATGAAAGAGGTAGAAGGGCTGAAGTGAAAGAGGGAAAATGAGGTTATCCAGAGATTTCTAATTCAGGAAGCACTATCACTCCTCTGGCTGGAAAGCAAAAAGGGGTTCCCCTGAACCCACAAGAGGTGTTCTGCTGATGTTGCTGGAGTTCTAAAGGCTGTGCTACTTTGCAGAAAGCCAAGCCCCTGCAGGAAACCCAAAGTGACCTCAACAAAGGGGGTTTTTATGACATGGGGAAACTATGATGTAATATTCAGTGAAAAAAGGCAAAATATGTGATAATAATTGTCATTTTTTGTGCAATTACTACATGCAGACATTTTATATATATTATCTCATTTAACAAGATAATCGTGGTCATGGAAACCCTGAGGGGTAGGAATTATTATCTCCACTTTACAGGTGAGAAAGTGAAGACTTTAAGAAAGGTTAAGTTTCCATTAACATGTGAGTTCATGAAGGAAAGGCTTTTATCTCTCTTTTTTACCTTTATATTCCCAGCGCTACGTAACAGTTATTTCTTGGATGAATGCATGAATGAAAGTTTCACCACAAATAAGTAGCAGAGACAATTCAAATCATATCTTTCTGCCTTCACAGTTCATGTTCTTAATTATGTCACACTGCTACCTCCCATTAGTCCAGCATGAGCTCCACTGTGGGGAGAAATAAATATAAATATAAATATATATCAGAGAAGATTATGAAAATATGCAAAAATGTTAATGATTTTCTAATTACTTCTGGAAGGTAGGCTTATGGGTGATTTTTTCCCTGCTCTTATACCTTTTTTGTACTGTGCATTTTTTAATGGTTGCTTTTATAGTTGGGATCAATAAACAACTGAATTCACTTTTCATCTTAAAGATAAGTGTTGAAGAGAGGCAGGCTTTTCTTTTCCTGACTTCTGTGGCATGTCTGCTGGAGGTTGCCAAGGTAGAAATAACAGGGTCTTGGTGTCAGCCCAGCTTCTGTTTTCAGCCACGGGTGTGTAAACCGGCTGGCCCATGGATTACAGTCTGTTGCTCTTCCTGCTGAATGAATCGGTGCAAATGGAAACAGCAATTTAAGCAGGTGTGTATTTTGATTTTATGTTATAAATTCCTAGTTATCATTCCTTTCTATTTTGAGCCCCTTCAGTGAAGGCTTTGTAGCTGCAGCCATTGGGAGTACTATCTACAGGCAGCCTTGAGCCATCAGCCGCTTAAGGAAGTGCCTCAGCTGCAGAGAGCCACCTGGTCCAGGTGGCCTGCATCCAATGACTTAGGAATGCAAGGTTATCAATGTCTGGCCATCTTGGCCCAACCCAGAACAAAGCTCCAGATCGTACCTGAGGCTGTGGTTAAACCGGTATGACAGATGGACTTCTCCCTCTGCCCAGTCCTTCCCACCCCTCCCTTCCACAGGGATTGACCTTAAGGGTACTTCCTAATGAACATCCTGTGTCTGTCTCAGAGTCTGTTCTCTTGGGAACCCAACCTGTGACAAATCTCAATTATTATTTTTTAACTAAAATTTCATCTCATATTCAGTAGAGTAGAATATTATAGGAGGAAATGAAGAATGGAAGGGCATTTATAATTTAGCAAGATATCAGTACAGATAGCTAGCTTTTCCATTAACCCAAAAAGCTCCATTATCACTAGGCGGCTCTGACTAAGATAATGTCTAAAGTATTATGATTCTCAAAGCAATCTGAAAATGGAAAAGCCTTTCTAACCTGCAGCTTCCCTTTTTAAAAAAGCAATCAATTGCCCTGGCTGGCGTAGCTCAGTGGATTGAGCGCGGGCTGGGAACCAGAGGGTCCCGGTTCGATTCCCAGTCAGGGCACATGCCTGGGTTGCAGGCCAGGTCCCCAGTGAGGGCCATGTGAGAGGCAACCATACATTGCTGTTTCTCTCCCTCTCTGTCTCCCTCCTTTCCCCTCTCTCTAAAAAATTAAATAAATAAAATATTTTTTAAAAAAGCAATCAATTGTGGATATTTTGGGGCTAGTGGTCATTCTGTGCCACTCAAATCTTCCTCAGGGGACATGTACTAGTCACAGTGATGTCCCCATTTCTCAATCATCTTCTTACCCACTGGCCCCAGGCTTTATCCCACTTGCTACCAGAAGGAATTTTTTTAGTTCTTAAGATAAAATGCAAGGTCTGACCATTCTTCTAAAGTACACTCAATTTCTGCAATGTGAAGTGTTTGCTTCAGGGACAGGAGTATAAAGAAGAAACATGGAGGCCAAGTGCTGCTCCAGAATGGACCAAGAAAAAAGTTATCAGAGGCATGGGTTGATAATAATAGGAAGGGAAGCAGGTGGCCATTGCTGGGTCCAGCTAAAGAACTAAGAAGGGTTTCAGGGAGCATTCCAGGCCCCATAATGTACCCTGTCACAACTCTCCACTGACCCCAGGGACCCAGGCCTGCTCCCAGATCCATCTATCAGCCCATCCCTGACCACTCACCATATTGCACACCTTTGCTCCTGGGCACAGAAGCTTCTGTCTGTACTTGGTGTTAAGGAAGTGACCTTCGGGTGGGGAAGGGAGAGGAAGAGGATCCATAGGGACATATTAGCATTTCAAGTCAGAATCTTCAACACATTTACCATAGAAATATTCTGTCATAAAACAGGATTTGGGCCCTATGATATTACTGTGCTTCTGGGACTTCGGTTAAATGTGGTTTTCCAGCCTAACCTGGGCTCTCAATCAATCTCTATAACCCTGTTTCTGAGGTAAAATGCCATTAATTCCAAAATAAATTTTTGAAGCAAAAGTTCTTTGTGTTGAAGCCTCTCTCTTCCTCCACCTCTTTCTCTTCCTTTTCCTCCTCCTCCTTCTCCCTCTGTTCCTATATACATGCACACATGCACACACATATGTATATATATTAAGCATTAATCAAAGGTGACAACATTTACAATTCTCTAAATACATGAGTTTCAGATAATAAGTATTAAGTTCCTCCATTCATTAAGTTGTGGCAAATTTCTATGGACACAGAGAATGTATTAAGGAAGCAAAGGTGGGTGCAGGCCCGCCTCTGCAGACCCCACTCATCTTACACAAGCACTCCCTCAGAGAGCTCACAGTCAGGGTGACCCTGGACATAAAACTTCCTCTCTTTAAGTTTTGGTTTCCTCCTAATTGCACTTAGATTAGTCAGAGCTCAAAAAGCATCAGGTTTTACTAACATAATGTGACTCTAACTGAAACAATTGCAACCGGGTCTATATTTACTCAGCATCCTTAAGGTTTCTTTGCCTCTATTTCAGATTAAAAATGGTTCCAAAAGGTTTCTTTCAAAATGTCAAATTAAGGAAAAGAATTAGTCATAGTTAAACAATGTAAGGGAGCAATGGTGCCAAATTGACACCATCTGGGAAATCCTCTGTCTATATTTAATGTTTCAGCTACTCACTTTTTTTTTGCTTTGCATTTTGTCCTGTTGAAAGTATCCAGCTGTAGTGGTGTCTGTTACTCAGGTACCTGAGTCAAAAATGTGCAAGCCACAGGCAAAACCCCGATCACACCCTCTTTCCTGATTTGTGCACTTTGCTTCTTTTGTAAGCCACATAAAAAGTCAGCACCCCACACAATCCAGTCTACACACTTATTGGCATTCAAAACAGCATGGCCTAGCCTCCACCAGTAACTGGACTTCACTGGGGTTCCTGAGAGAGTGCCAAGGCAGGCCCAGTCAGCAATTCCCACACTTATAACCCAGTTTTCCCTTTCCTCTCACTTGCAGTATCTCCCCCATCATGTTAGTGCCATGAATTTCTCAATCCCTCACTGTCCACTTACAATTTTAAAAACTCTCTTTGCCACAGCTAACTTACATGATGTCTCCCTTTTTGACTGGTCCTCCTAGTCAATTCCGCCCCCCTGCCCCAGCCCTGCTAGCAGATTTTGCTCTCCTTTCTAAAGTAATATTAAACCAGTCATGTGCCTTGCAATTCTCTAGCTCTTTCTCTTCATTAAAAAGACAGCCTCAGAGTGTTTCCCAGGAGGTATCATGGAAGGACTTGTGTTATCCCCAAATTCGTATGTTGGGGCTCTGACCCCCAATGTAACAGTATTTGGAGATAGGGCCTTTAAAGAGGTAATTAAGATTAAATGAGGCCCTTAGGGTAAGTTCTAATTCAATATGACTGTTGTCTTTATAAGAAGAAGAAGCACCAGGGATGTGCACATTCAGAGGTGAGACCATGTGAGGACAGGGGGAAGGTGGCTGTCTGCAAGCCAAGTAGAGAGGCCTCAGGAGGTCTGAGACCTTGCTGATGCCTTGATCTTGGACTTACCAGAACCATGAGAAAACAAACTTTTGTTGATTCAGCCACCAAGTCTGTGGTATGTTATTATGGTAGCCCTAGTGGATTAATACAAAGGGCTTAGGACAATGAATTAGTCTAGGCAAACTCCTCTAAACACTGTATGTTTACATCTACACACTGTTTTTATTTAGACTATATTTATGTAAGGTAGCTTTCATGAAGATGAGAGTTGAAGAGATCATTTGTGGCATTCAAGGCCCCTTCCCACAAGGCCCCTCTTTCCATGACCAAATCCATCTAAACCCCATCTCATTTCCTTTGAGCTGTTTGAGCATACCGTTCCACTCCATGACTTAATTTCTCATCATTTGCCAGATCTGAAGTCTGCTCAGTCCTAACTAAGCAAACCGGCCTCCTTTGGACCATGGTCAGCTGGCCTCTGTGACTGGGTCTCAGCATACTTCATGTCTCTTCCCTCCTGCCTCTTTTTAATCAAAGAAATGCTTGTTCCATTTCCCATAAGACTCAGTTGTCAGTGTGTGTACTTATAGCCTTGTGCCCAAACAGGAGAGGTAGATACCTCCCCCACTGTATTCATTTTCTAGGGCTGCTGTAAGAAAGCACCACTGACTGGGCCACTTAAACAACAGAAATGTGTTTTCTCACAGTTCTGGAGGCGAAAGGCCTAAGCTCAGGATGTCAGTAGGGTTGGTTCCTTCTGAGGGCTGTGAGGGAGGATCTGTTGCAGGTCTCGGGCAATCTCTGGCATTCTGTGACTTGTAGATGCATCACCACCATCTCTGCCTTCACCTTTACATGACTTTCTCTCTGTGTGCACATTTCCAGGTCCACATTTCTCCTTTTTATAAGGACATCAGTCATATTGGATTAGGGGCCCACCCTACTCCAGTACGATGTCCTTTTAACTAATTACATCTGCAACAACCCCCTTTACAAATAAGGTCATCTTCTGAGGTACTGGGGCTTAAGACTTCAACATAGGAATTTTGGGGGAAGAATACAATTTAACCTATAACATCCCTCTTATGCAAAAGTACAAAACACCTGAAGGTTCCCAGAGTACTTTAATCTCACCAGCTCCTCTTTTACTCCTCCATGAGAACTGAAAATAAGAGAGGAAATGGCAGAAAGCACCATGGTAGAAAGGCCATGCTGTTTTTAAAGAGGATTTCTGAGCATATTGTTTCTGCATCTAAACTTTCTCAGCTTTGACATGAAGGGGCTGAGAGCACTAGGTTGCTACTAACACTTCTAATTTAAAAATTATCCAGTTTATGGAAATAAAGTACTTCAATTTCAGTTATGAAAGGGGACTATTTTGCAATAGTATATACTGTACAAATATCAAATCATTACTTTGTACACCTGAAACTAATATAATGTAATTTAATTATACTCTAATTTCTAAAAATTTAAATTTCAATTAAAAACATATGTATATAAACCAGACTTTTCCCCTTACAAAAACTCTCCAATGACTCCCTATCATTAAAAAAAAAATTCCAGTGCAAAAAGTTTTACCCTGAGTTTTACCCTGCGGGAGGGGGGGGGGTCTATGGCTCCTCCCAATTATTACATGCAAAATGTGAATTGGTTGTGTGCACCCCTATGCCTTTCTTAGAAGACAGTTCATATTTTTCATCAGATTTCTGAAGAGGCCATGCCTCCCAAGAGTTACAACCTCTGTTTGGGATGCTAAAAGGCTTGTGTCCAGTAGATCCAACCACACGGTAAACACCTAATCTTCTCACACCCAAGTAGTGCCACATTGGGCTGATGCCTCCCCAGATCTCCTGTAACTTTTCTTGGGAATGGGGTTCTCTGGCTCGACTTTCCCTGTTTGTCGTCACTAAGTCTGTTTTTATTCCTGTCTTGACTTCACTCAGCCAGTTTTACCCCCTTCATCCCTGAGGTGATTGATTCTGTGATGCCTGATGGGCCTCCACATCTTTGGTGCCAATGTCCCTATATTCTAAACCTAATTATTTGCTCTCTCTCTCTACCTTTATCTCCTGGCCTCAGCTGAGAACTATGTCTGCCCAGATACTAACTTTCCACATCTCCAAATCTTCCCTTTATCAGCCATCAGAGAGGATCATGGTGGGTTATGGGTGTGATCCCTGAGCTGCTATTCCCTTGGGTACCCCCACAGGGAGTTTAGCTGGACCATGGTGTACAGTAAAAGGCAGAGCCTTGGGAGACTGGGCATAAAAAAGAGCAAACAGATTTAGAACCTGGGACCCAGGTCCCTGTTTGGAGAATGTGGGTTATGTGGCGGTAGAGGGACATGGCTAGTCAAAGTCACTAGAATAGATTATCTTTATTCCAAAGAAATAAAAAACATTTTTTTTTAATAAAAGAAAAGCAAACTCTTCTCCTTGGTGCTTATGATTTAAATCCTTCCTGCCCTCTTCCCAGTTATCATCTCTACAAGATTGCTTTCCTTTCCAGCTCTCAAACCTGCATCTGTCCTTTCCCCCTTCCTTCAATTACATGCAGATCTTCCCATTCCCGGAAAAGCCTTTCACTGCTTCCTCCAGTTACCATCCTATTTCTCTATGTTCTTTACTGCTCTGTCTTTTGAACACGTGGTCAATATTCCCTGCTTTTCTGCCAAAAAATCATGGTGTGGACAGAATGAAAATACGGAGATAAAGTAGAAGTGACATGTGGAGCCAGGGATTTTGCAACATCTGATCAAACTCAGTAACTACTAACTGCATTAGTCACTGTGTTCAGCCCCTGGTGGACAAACTGGGTCCAACATGGCAGGTTTAGTAATTGGCTCAAGGTCACAGGTAGTAACTGGTGGAGTCCAAATTTAAACCCAGGCATGTGACTCCAGAGTCTCCTTTGGAGGGATTTATTTGATGGCTAATGGATGGGGCAAGAAATGTGCTGTGGGGTTGCAGAGAAAGACACACTTAATTGTTAGTGTTATTTCAAGATAGACAAGAAATGAGAGAACTGCTAAAGTAACAGCTTCTCTGAGAGAATTAAAGATTGGCCTAGATTCCAGGTCCTCGGCATCTACAACTGGCCAGAGCTGAGAGAAAGCTAGAGACCATTAGAAACTCTTCTGAACTTGGTTCTGTCCTGGCCAAAGGATGTTAGGTGGGTGAGCAATTGCCAAAGCCCATGGAAACCTGACTCTCTTGTGGTGCTCAGCATGGCCTTCGAGGCAACACTGTCTCTACCATTTGCTTCTCCCTTTGATACAGTTCTATCTCTTTCTCTTTCCCTGGTTCTGTGTATCTTCCTACTCCTTATTCCACATGAAAAGGCATTTGGTGCATTTTTCCCCTGTTAATCATTCATCTCAAAAAGCAAGTGCAATCCCATGGCTTCTAAGACAGCACCCAAATCTGAACCAGCAGCCGCGGCTTGTCTCCCAAGTCCCGTCTCAAATTTCCTGCTTAATAAACTGGTCATTTAGATGTCACTTCAGACCCAAAATGTATATAAGGGAACTTCTAATCTTCCCAGAGCTGCCTGCCCTCCCAATGCCACTTAGTGTTCTTAAGGACATCACTATTCTCCCAATCCTTGGAGCCCTGTTTAATTTCTTTTTAGTCTTCTGGAGGCAACGGTTGCTGAGTTCTGTCAAAGATACCCCAGTTTCTTTTCATTTCTTCCTTATTTTCACTCCTAGTGGTTCTAGTTCAGGTCATTGCCTCTACATGTAATTCAACAATGACTGTGACCTCTGAAGAGTTTCTCCTGCCTCTGGCTTTCTCTCCCTTTCAGTCCATAATGTGTGGAGTTGCCAAACTGATCTGCCTAAATCACAGCTTGGATCCTGTCAGTGCTTAGCTAAGAATAGCTATGACTGCCCACACTCTACAAAGAAAGATCCAGGCTCCTATAGGGAATTTGGAGGCCTTTTGCAGGCTGCTCTTTGCCTGGCAGGTGAGGTACAAGCAGAATGATCCAGGTGGGGAGAAGCTTCAGGCTTAACAGAGTCCTTTTCCAACCAGCTCTCCCTCCTGGGCCAGAATCATTGACCCACCCAACACTCTTCTGGCCATCCGGGATGCCCTATTCTCTGACCACTGTGCTTCACAACACTGTTTTCACTGCCTGGAATACTAACCCTCTTCCTACTTATTATACAGATCCCAGCCAGCATCAAGACCCCATTCCATTTCCACTCTTCCACAAAGTTTTCCCAGGATCTTCCTGGTGCTCTCTCACTCTTCTGAATGTCTCTAAATCAGTCTATTTCTAAAACCACTCGTTCAAGCAACGACATTCTACTGCTGTTGCTAGATTTTTTGCACTGGCATGTTGAATTGTCACTTTTCTCTACATCTTTGCATGGTCAGTTCCAAGCAAGTACTACATATAAAATAAAAACTTATATTTAATGACTATCTGCATAATAGTTAACATTGTTACATTTTAAAATATTTCAAGCACACAGAAGACTAAAACCCCACTACAACAGACAACCACGCTACCAACACCCAGATTTACCAGATGCTAATAATTAACGAAATTCACTTCAGAAATCTTAAAAAAGAAAGAAAATTAAAACATTAAACAGAACTGTTAAAGCTTACCTTCCTTCCCCAATCCCTGTAACATATATTTTCTCCTCCCCTTTCTTTCCAGGGGAGCTCATTCTCTTCATGCCCATGAGCATTTGTACTTTTAACAATGTATGTCTATTTCCATAAGTAATAATATCTGTAATTGTTTGTATACTTTAAAATTGTTTGTGTACCTTATGATGCACAAGTATCATATTGTATCTATCTGTTCTGATGTGGCTTTTTTTTTTATCCAAGTTTATGTTTTTGAGATTTATTCATGTTGATATCTTTACTCATTGTACTGGTCATTCATTACAACAGTTGAATCAGTCAGTCCTTATGAGAAAGAAATGGCATACCCATAAGACTTAACTGGAGGGATTCCTCTGAAGGGACTCAAGTTTAAGGGAACCAACGGGGATAGTGAAGCTGCAGGGACCAGCAGTGCCAGGAAGCTTTTGTGCAGATTATCTTTGTTCCAAATACATCCTCATTGCCAGATCTGTGACAATGGATCTGAACCCTTTATATATCTTGCCTTGGCCAGCTGGCATGATGTCAGTAGAGGGTAGGGAGGTGATATTGCAAGTGGAAGGCTTTTGTTCTCTGCTCACAGATCCCTGCAGTACATGCATCTTCTCCAAGCCCAGTTCCTGTAGCACCTACAACTTCTGCAGTGGCCAGCAGTCTGCAGTGGGTTCACAACCTCTAGTGAGTCGCCTCCCTGTAGCAGCTTTGCTTGGTGCCCTACAGGGACAATTCCCAGCAAGTTTCGGAGCACAGATTTCTGGTAAGTTCAACCAGCACAGCACCACGGTGACTTCTCTACTGTTTAGTGAGCCATGGTTCTGCCTTCTTTAGGAGATTTGGGGCGGGGAAGGGGGGAGGGGACTCTTTTTTGGGGGGTCTATGGTAGCCATAGGGGCAGTGGTTGCTCTCATATCAACCACATATCTATTTTCCAGAGTTCTCTTTACTTCTTACTGGCCAACCTCTCATTACTCCAATCCCCCTGTTATAGTGAATCATTCTTTATATTTAACTTTCTCTGTTCAGTCTACTGTGTGGCTCCTCTCTCCTGATGGCTCCAAACTGATGCACAGTCACCACTTTTAAGACTGAAGGGCCCAGGGCAGAGGGCAGCCACTGAACAGTGAAAAAACAAGTTATGGGAGACTGGCTGTATCATTAGGAGAATGAATACATAAATGGAGGTTTATTCATACAATGGAATATGATACAACAGTTTTGCTGGGTAGTCCCCATTTTCCCTTCCACACACAATCTCAACCTTTCTCCATCCTGCTCTGTGCCTCAGAAAATGATAATACATTGCTGGTAAGTGGTTAGCACAAGCACTACAGGAAACCTTGCTTTGTAGTGTCTGCTGATTTCCATGGAGTTAAATACTCCGACCATGGTCAATTTCAACTTACAGATGTGATGTCTCTGAGCATGGATTTGGGAGGAGATGTTCACAGTTGACCCCAGCACAGTTGTGGAGGCTGACCTCTAAAGACTGCAGACTCTATGTTCCCTTGCCCTCTTGCTTTCCAACGGGCTTTGCCAATGTGAGACATAGCAGAAGAGAGGTGAGATGACAGAGCCCTCTCTCCCCTGCTTTCCCCAACAGCATGTGGTTTTGGGGTAACTGTGTTTCTCTTCTCACAAGAGCCCTAGTTAGATTGTTTTTGTTTTATATTGCACAGCAAGGCTGTGGTGAACATCACTGTCCACGTGTCCTTGACTTGTGTGTGAGAATTTCTCCGATGGTTAGATCAAATATAGGATGCCCAGTTAAATTTGAATTTCAGAAAAATGCCACGTAATTTTTAAATAGAAGTTTGTCCTAAATAGAGCATGGGGCATACTTATATACTAAAAAATTGTTCATTATTTACCTGAAAATAAATGTAACTGGGAGTCCTGTTTTGTTTTTGTTTTTGCTAAATCTGGCAACTCTACCTGGGGAGACTCCTACCAGTATCTAGGTAGACTCCCCAGGTAGTCCTAAAAGAATGTCACCAACACAGTTTGAGTTCTGTAAATTATATATGATGAATTAGTTTATGTTCTTCAGATGCTCCTCAATCTATTTTTCAGTCATCTGTGGTCCCATATTGGGTCTTCCCTTAATAAGGCTTGACAGTGGATGAGGCCATGGCCACATGATGACAAAGACCTAGGGCATTCAGGTGTGACTGAGCAAGACTGCATGAGGCTTGTCCCCAGAGGAGGCTGAGGAGCATGCTCCTGTCTCAAACTCTGGATGTATATACTCCCCCTCCTCTTACCCTCTGCCTGCACTGGCAAATGCCTCTGAAGAGGTCAGTGGGAGTTTGGAACCCAGGTCACCTTCCTTTCTAGAGTATCCTCCCCCTGGGACCCAGTGCCCAGAGGCCTGGCTATGAGGTCCCACCCAGGCTTATACCCTTGAGCATGTACTTAATCTTTTCCCTGTCTCTCTGACAAGTTTGCCTGTGTCTGGGGAGTTTCTCTTCTGCCAGTGTATAACCTTTATTACAAAGCAAGGTGACGAATTAATTCCAAGAAAGGTATTAATGATGGTGAAATGTGTTACCTCCTAGAAGCATTTGTGTTTTAAGCACTAATTCAAAGGGCTGGAGTTCTAACAATGAATCCGAAGAGAATTTCAGAGGACTGTTCTGACACTTAACATGTAAATGTGACTGATTTTTCCCCTTGCAGAGGAAAGTACTTGTCTTCTTTTCACCAGTCTCCACAAGCTTATTTTATTTTTCCTCATCCAGAAGAGTTCCTAATCTTCTAAGCTTGGAGAAGTAGATTTTAAGTAGGTACAGATCTAGCTGAAGATTGGTGTGTTGGATCCTTTCTTTCCTAGGCTTCCACCTAGCTACAGGAAAAACTGCTGCTTTAGAGTTGTCCCACAGTGCCATCTGCTGCCTAAAAGCAGCAGGCACTGCAAGTTCTTTTAGCGAGTATTTTACAAAAGCAGTTTTTTTCTTAAAGGGGAAGCGAGTATTTTCGGTTGCTTTGTTTAGCAACACTGCTGAACATCTGCGCTGCTACATAACCGAAGACTTTTCAAATGCTTTTGGTCAGCTAAGAAGACATTGCTCAAGGAATGGATTATGTGGTGGGGGGCGAGGGGGAGAGGGGTCTGGTCTGAGATTCTGCATTTCTAACAAGCTCACAGTTTATGCCTGCGCCACTAATCTGAGGGCCACATTTGAGCAGGGAGGGGATAGACCACAATAGCACACGCACCTGGGTAGGCGACTTCTATCGACAACCCTCCTGGAAGATGCAGATTTTACATAGGTCCGGATCCCGCGCAAGATTGCTGTTTGATTCTGTTTTCCCTTATAGTTGTCTCACAGTGCCATCTGCTGTCTGAAAGTGGCAGGCTTTCCCTCCAATATTTTTGGAGCATCTACAGAGGCAAAGCTTTGTGCTTGGACCTTTGTAGGAACTCATAAGTAATAAGAGCTCCCTGGGGGTGGGACTGGAACAATACAAAATCCAGGTGGGGCACCAGGAAGCTGCTGGAGGGCCAAGCTGGAAAAGGGAAAGCTCAGAGGGTCTTCTTGGTTCCATGTGAGGAAAGATGTCAAAGAGGGGCCATCTCTCTCCCTTTGGATTCTGGAAAGTAATCAGCTCTAGCAGGGACATTTACAGGCCACACCCAACATCAGCACCAACCAGAAAGCCCAGCTCACCACAGCATCAGCTGTGGTTTTGAGCCAGGCTTCTCCACTCTGCAATGCCCTTACTGTGCTTTGTGCCTATGCTGTAAAAACACCTCTCCTTCCTCTTGGTGTGACCTATTGTCACAAGGACACACGTTTGGGATTACTTTTACCCCAAACTCCTAGAGACTTTATAATGAAACCATTTTCCCACTTTTTAAAAAACCCTGCTTTATCTATAGATCTTAGGCCTGGTTCTAAGGGAGAGAGGCCATGAGAAAAATTTGAGTGACCTACTCCTTTCTAGGGGTTACTTCTCACGTAGCCAAGTCTCTGTCACTGCAGCAAGTTTGATTCTCTATTCTCCTGTAGGATGAGTTTGTTTCCAGGGGGCTCCTCAAGCTGTACCTGAATCTAGGCCCTACCAGTTGCAAGAGTCAGAAACCCAAGTCAACGGGCTTAAGCACAAGAGGAGAAATGTATTGGCTCGTGTTACTATGAAATCCAGGGGTGAATTTCAAGCATGGAAGGAACCAGAGGCCCACAAGGTGTTAGCAAGACTTTCTTTATTTCAACTCTTAGCTTTGGTTCTTCCTCTCTTTGGCTTCATTCCCTCTTACTCTATAAGGACTTCCTCTACGTGGTTGGGAACATGACCAGCAAAATGTTCAGGGTTATACCATAGCAACTTGAGATCCAAAGAAAATGAGAGTGGCTTTTATTTCTGGCACCTATGTATGTGGTTCTCAGAAATGCACTCTGACGAGCCTCATTTGATTCATATGCCTATTCTTTGAACAAATCAGTGGCTAAGAGGTTAGGGTAATATAGTCAAGTGCTGCAGCAGCCTGCCTCCAAGATGGCTCTCAATGATCTCTGGCCTCTTAGTATTAATGCTCTTGTGTAATGTTGGTGATGGGGAGCAAAATACATGACATGTGGGTCATTTTGAGCTGATGGCAATGAGCACCCAGCAAATTCAAGAAAAATGTTTCTCTCTCCCTAAACTGCCTAAAAGAATTTAGATAGGGGGCCTGGCTCAAAAAGAGAACGATTACCGGAAATAACTTTTGAATGACCTACCTGTATGGTAAGACAGACATCTAAATACCAAACATCTGCTCTTATTGTCCTATAAATTTCCCTCCTCACTTTTGAAGCACTAGGACTGTCCTCCATTCCTTAGGTCAGGATGGCAATATATCCTTCAATTGCCCAATTTATCCTTGAGTCCCATATATATGGAGGAATCCCACATATATACAATTAAATTTGTTGTTTTTTTCTCCTGTTGATATGTTTTATGTTAATTTGATTGTTAGACCATCCAAAGAACTTAGAGGGGTAGAAATTTTTTTCTCCTTTATGATGGTCTGTGTGAGCAATATAAAAAGGTAGATGTGATGGTATATGATTTCTGATACCAGGTTATGAAAGGCCCTGCAGCTTCAGCATGGTCTTTCTCTTAGACTTAGATCATTCCCTCAAGGGAAGGTCAGCTGCAGTCCTGAGGAGAGACCCATACGGTGAGGAACTAAGGCGTTGGGCCAACAGCGAACAAGGGAGTAAAGCATAACAACCATGTGAGTGAAATTGGAAACAAATCCTCTATCTCCAATCAGGCTTTCAGGTGACTGTAGGCTTGGCAGACATCTGGACTGCCACCTCATGAGACACCCTGGAGTGATGCTGCCATGAGCCAAGGAATACCAGCAGCCACCAGAAGGAGGAAGAGGCAAGGAACGGATTCTTCCCTAGAGCCTCCAATGGAAGTGTGGCCCTGTCAACACCCTGATTTTGGCTTAGTGAAACTGATTTCAAACTTCTGTCCTCCAAAACTATAAGGTAATACATTTTTATTGTTTTAAGCCACTAAGTATGTGCTGATTTATTACAACCATGGGAAAGGAATACAGTATTTTTATCTAAAAAGCCCCTTGCAGTTGTCCAGTGTATGGCAGGCAATATAGAAGAAATGAGAATGGTTTAGAAATTAGTTCAACTTCTTTACTCTTCCTGCCCTTTCCTACAAAATATACAGAAATGCAGATATTCACTTTTACTTTGCAAGCTAAAGAGATAAGAAGAACTTGGCAGAAAATTCAACTTAAAAGAGGGAAAAAGAGATAAAAAATGGTACTTAATGCTTCTTTACTACCGATGGCATACATTTCTGCAATGCTTGCTCTCCTAAAAAAAAAACCCAAAAACAAACAAACAAAAAAAAAACAACCAAAACTTTAAATTGTATTAGCACACTAGTTTTGTATCTCTTCCAGACAATCCTCTTTAGAATGCTTCTTTACCAACTTGGTATCACCTTCTAATTTTGGTAGGCTGAGAATATTGCTAGAAAATTTGTTAATGGAGCAGAAGTTTATCTAAGCCATCTATTCAAATCCTATTTGCAGCCTTCTATTTCAGGAATGTAATTAAAATTGACTATAGCAGCTTGAATTCTCACTGGATATAATCTCTGCTGGCCAACCTCTTTTGTGGATTTCATTGCAATTTGATATTAATTATACCTTTCATTTAATTAAAACGCTTAGTTTGTGGTCCTCCCCCTACCCTGTATGCCTTGATATTACTAAGATGGGCCTGGCAGTGATTGCTTCATATGAATTGTGCTTATATGTTCCTGAGTAGTTGCAGGTAGTTCCACAGAACAGAAAATCAGCATTTGTGCCTTAACATTTATATTGTCCGGGGGGACTATTTCCAGACAATGTTGCCCCCATTGTTGAGAGATCTATATCTCTAATATCTTGGTTCTCACCAAGCCACCTTTCAAACTACTCTTTCCTGGGTGCTAGGGCAGAGTATGTTAGAACTGCAGGTTACAGATGCCTGAGCGATATACAGCCACAGATGTATACAGCCATAGAGATGACACAGAGATATACAGCCACTCAAATGATGCAGCCATGAAGACAAGAGCTCTTGCTGCTCACTGATTTCATTGTTGTATGTGGATACCAAAAATAGAAGCAGATTCTACTTCTCCTTCCCCAGCTTCCCACTAATGACATCATGTCAAACCTTCAAGAGCTCCAAAACCCTGATTTTATAGTAATTGAGTTCTTTTAAACTGTCACGACCATGTGACACAATGACAAAGGAGGTGGTTGTAAGAGACACAAACCTAGCGGAACAGCAACAGGCAAAAGAGAGGACTGCAGCCCATATGCCCAATACGTAAATACCACATGTGGTAGGCAGCTAGGCCAGGGCTCATGTGTGTGAAGGGGTCTGAATCTGAGATCTTTTAAACATCAAATTATACACCATGATTTTCAGTGTCTGTAATGTCCTTATCTCATGGATGCTGAAGTTTTATCATGACTTTTCATCTGTGGCCTAACACATGCTATTTATCTTTTGTGGCTGATTCTGCTTTGGATTCATGTGTAGTTTGTTCTAAACTGAAAATAAAATTACATTTAAAAATACCTTCTCAAGAGAGAACACTTTGCAAAGTATATGATTATCTAACCACTACGCTGTACACCTGAAACTAATATAAAACAATATTGAATACAAACTGGAACTGAAAAAAATTTTAATTGAAAAATAATAAAGATAACTGCTCAAGGTCAGAAACTTAATAGAAGTCTCTGAAGCCAACCAGATCCTTCTACTATGCTGCATTGCCTGCCCAGGAGTCAGGACACAGATTTATTCATGTAACCCATCACTCATTAGAAAATTTGGAAGCAATACATGGAGGCAGGTTGTTGGTTACAGTGATATAATAATATTTTCTCAAATGATCTGTAGCTGCTACCACATCTAATAATTACAATTAACTTCCTTAAAGACTATACCACCAATGTTGACTTTGTGGTTGAGCTGAAGTGTATCGTTGAATTTTCTATAATGAGAAGTCTGTTAAATTAATTGTGTAGACAAGTCTATTGAGTGGAGCAGCTGTATTCAATCTCTTCAGAGGCAAACATTTATGTACAACATGTAAATATTTGATATACTAAATATAAGCACTAAATCAGTATGCTAATGGCAAAAAATTTTATCTGTTTGCTAAAATTGGTTTCCTGGGCAGTGCATAATTAGTCCAATCATAGATGCTATATATTCTTGAAAGCATGAAAACTTGATTTGCTTTGGATGAAAATATCCCTCCTGTTCTCTAAAAGAATATACTGTTCTTACTTCAGTGTCATTTCTATGATATTGTATTATAGCTTGACTATTTCTAAAGTAATAGAAGTCTAGCCTAATCATCTCATTTTTATGAGCTAGTAAACTGAGTCTCAAAAGTTCCAATGATGGAAATATATGCCATCTTGGGACAATCAGGTTACTGTCATAGAATTGAGCAGTTTTTTTTTTTAAATCTTTATGGGAGCTTTATTCAGATGGCTGGTGATCTGAGAAGATGGGGGGTTCAAACCCTAAGAGACCATCTTCTATTCCATTTTTTTAAAAATTATTTTATTGTTGTTCACTTACAGTTGTCTGCATTTACCCCCCACTCCCAACCCCAGGCAAATCCACCTCCCTCCCTTGCTTCCCCCCTCCCCCTTGGTTTTGTCCATGTGTCCTTTATAGCAGTTCCTGAATACCCTTGTCCCCATTATCCCCTTCCCCCTCCCCTCTAGTTACTGCCAGATTGTTCTAAATTTCAATGTCTCTGGTTATAATTTGTTTCTCTGGTTGTATTTTGCTTGCTCACCTCACAAACGTCTTGGCTGTGGCTGATCTGAGTTCCCCGGTAGCTGATCTGGCCTTGGTGCCTTCTCTCATGAGTCCTTATATAAAACCCCTTAACATTTCATATAGTAAAGGCTGCGTGATGATGTACTTCTTGAACTTGACCTTATCTGAGAAGCACTTTATCTGCCCTTCCATTCTAAATGACAGTTTTGCTGGATAGATTATT
>PVJI01017735.1:0-34968 GCA_004026765.1 Micronycteris hirsuta | reverse complement strand
CCTGATTGCCATGTGGAAGGTGAACTGAAGAGGTAATTTTAAGGCAGATACACTTGTTAGGGAGACTGTGACGTTAATCAAAGCTTGGAACGCTTTTCCTCTCCGGATTGGGTGCTTCTTGTCATTCAGAGCCTAGCTTAAATGTTACCTACTCAGATAGGGTGCCTTGTCACGAATTCTGTCCAGCAGGATTTGTATGGCATGACAGCATGTAAATAATTTCACACGTAACATACTGGACTAGAAATTCTGGGATCACACGACGCCTCCATTATCATCTTGGAGAGGCCCTGAGCTCTGAGCTCACAAGGCCCTTTATTGCTGTTTCTCAGGGCATATTACATCTGAATGGTCTTCACTAACTATGCATAGATTGTAGATTTACATTAGGTGGTAGATGCCCAAGATAGCACATCAAGAGGATAGATATGCAAATGAAAAGACAATAGGCTTGGGCTGAACTCACTGGTCTGAGGAAGCTAGGCATGCATTAGCATAAGTTCTTCTGATTCAGGGAGAGAGAGGTTTTAGCAAAAGCAAGTTTTAAATCTAAGAAATATGTCATCCTGATTTACCCACAGGAAATTCTGCTGTCATACACGTGGGTCCAGCTTGCTGACCTATGTTCCACGGGAGTCCTTTCTCCCTTAGACATGAAACATTAGAGCTACAATTCCCAAGGTGGGATGTATGAATTTCCTTTAGTGCCTCAGTTATTATTACCAAACTAAAGGAATGTGTTTGCCAGTGTGCATTAAAGCCCAATATGATGTGAATAGGAGTTTGCAGTAACGAAAGTAAGAGTTTATTTAAGAAAATGATATCAAGCCCTGAGTCACAGGTAAGCTCATACTCTAAAACCTGGATCCTTGAGGGCTTCTAGGGGAAGGGTTATATAGGGGACTGGGGGAGTTAGAGTGAGGATCTTGGTTAGGGTCAGAAATGGTCTCTATTGATTGGTGGGCACTAGGGTAGAGGGCAGTTGATCAATGCATTTGGTCCTGATGTCAGCCATGGAGCCTCTGGTCTCACAAGAGTGTGGTTGGTGGGGTTCTTCTGCTTTTCTGGGCCTGGATCTGAAACACAACTGAAGCCTAGATGTTATCTCTAGTGTGACTGAAACTCTGTCTCTATAGTCAATAGACCTGAGACTTTGTTCCTAAGATTTGATGCTGACCAGGACCTCACTGTTCTGAGGGCTAAATGATTAAAGGCACGGGTGTGCAAAGAAGGAGGGAGGCAGACCAGTCGGGGTGCTGGACAAGACCAGTCTGAATAAAAAGGAAAGAGAGGAAAAAAGGTTATAGTGAAGAAATGAAACTTCTACACAGTTACATTATTAAGTACCCCCATTTCTAATTCCTCTTTAATATCAACTAGCATGATTTTCTACGTGGTACATATTAATGCCTGATAATTTTCAATTTATTTGTTTATTGTTTATCTTCTTCTACTTGAACGTAAACTTAATGAGAATAAGAACCACATCTCTGAAGTTCCCTGCTATGTAAACAGGAGGTAGCACACGGCAGTCACCAATGTCTAATTGTGGAAAGAATGAATCAGTGCACACCGAGCGTGACAGTGCAGGGGCAGGGGAGATGGAAAGCCGTTCAGAATTAAGTACTAACAGCTAGACTCTAAATCTTTCCTCCAGCTTCAGAGATGTTTGGTAAAAGGTTGCCTTTTAGTCAAGTTTCTGACAATATTAACTGAAGAAATGTATTCAGTGGAGATAAAAGTGAATCTTGTTGAGTTAACTACGTATTAATTATACATTCAACGGTGCCCCTACACATGCTGTGACTGGCTGAGAAGAACGCTCACCATATATCATTTAATTAATGGCCCAGGGCTGAAATTAAAAAATGGGACAGAGGTATGCATGCCCCCTGGTGCTGGCTGACACGTGAAACATTTATACTCAGGGATCCCAAACCATGAAGCTTTGCTACAATGATGTAGCCCACACTCCTGTCAATTTGTGTTCCCAGAGACCAAAATGCCCCGAGTAGTGACAGAACAATGAATGTCGCCTGCTCCTTTGAAGCCTCTGTGATGCTGGGTTTACTGCTAAGTCGGACTGACAGCCCAAACCTGCAACTCCACTCTGGTGTCCTTGCAAATAAGAACAGATGAAAGAGATATGACATGAAATGTAACTTACTTTAAAGTGTGTGTGTGTCCTTCGTAATATGTGCACTTCTTACCACTAACCACACAGCTGTCACCCTGGTCCCAGCGCTCACTCTTTTCACACAGGCAGGGCTCCTCACTGGCCCCCTCCCTGCACTCCTCAGTGTGTTCTCAACTAGGCAAGCAGCTTATGACACTCCTGAACTTGAACCTCTGCTGTGGCTTCCCTCAGATTAAAATCCCAAGTTTTTACCGTGACCTACAAGATCTTGCTCCCTCCTTCTCTTACTCCCCACACCCTCTTCATTCTTGTCTCTGCTGTTTCTTCAAATATTAGCACGTATTAGTATTGTTCTAGAGCCTGGGATTTATATGAATAAAAGAGATACAAATTCCTCTTTTCGTAGATCTTACCTGTTATGAGGGTGGATGAATGGATGGAACAATGACCGCTGTTAACGGGTAGATTGGATTTAAACCCAGGACAGAGTAGATGGGGTTGCACGGAGAGGAGAGAAGCACAGGAGGAGTTATAGAGCGGTGGAGCCGGCACACGTGCTAGGAAGCGAAACACTCCTCTTAGATCCCAGAATAACAACGCCGTGGGAGACTGGCTCAGAAAGTTAGAGTGCGATTATATCGATTAAGTGGCATAAACGTGTCTGTTAGAGGTTGACCTATTTATGAGTTGATGATTGAACATATAATTATTGAGCACTAACTTTGCCCATACATATCTTAAGTATCATAAATACAATTGTTAGGAAACAGACATAACCCCGACACTCACTGAGTTTATGGGCACAGTAAGAAGTTGGTAGCAATTAGAATAGCAAGTGGAAAAAAAGTAACTGACTTGAGGTTACTGGTAGAATTGTGTTACCCAACTGTAGCTTTCATCTATCATGTACAATTTTAAACAGTGTGAAAACAACAGAATAAATGAAATCAATTTAGAATATATCGAAGTTGTTACATCCCTTATAGTTTACGACATGTTTTCATTTGTTTACTCATTCAATGTACACATTTTGCGCCCTGTTCTATGCTGCACTGAAAGACAGTTCCTCCAACTCATCTGCAGACAAAACCCAACAACCGAACCCTGGAGAAAAGACTGTGAAGTGCTATGGGAGGAACCACAGAGAATAGTCACCCAACCCAGCGGGGAGGGCAAGAAATCTTCATGAAGGGGCTAAACTGAGTCCTGAAGAATCAAACATAACCATGTGCAGGTAGAGTTTTTGTCTTAAAAATTATACAACTATTGGCATGTAATTGAAAAATATGGTATTTATGATAAAAGAGAGATAAAACTTGAGTGTACAAAGGAGATTTATACCAATTGGAGAATTGATAGTTCATGAGGCTATGGCATTTGAGCTAAAAATTACAGGGTGGATAGTATGTTGACACAGAGAGATATGGGAAAGGGGGCCCGCGTGAGAGAGGGAAGGACACTCAAAACAGTTTTACCAAAGAAACAAATGTAAATAAAACCAAATGTGTTGCAAATAGGGGAGAACAGGTATTGAGGGCAAGAAACAAATAGTTTATGGCAATTTTTGAGAAAACATATATACACTTAAGAATAAAAACTGGCCCTGGCTGGTGTAGCTCAGTGGATTGAGTGCAGGCTGGGAACCAGAGGGTCCCGGTTCAATTCCCAGTCAGGGCACATGCCTGGGTTGCGGGCCAGGTCCCCATGAGGGCCATGTGAGAGGCAACCATACATTGCTGTTTTTCTCCCTCTCTCCCTCCTTCCCCTTCCCCTCTCTCTAAAAATAAATTAAAAATAAAATCTTTAAAAAAAAGAATAAAAACTGTATACAAAAGTGAATGTTTATTTAGAACGAAAGGTAAAATCCCACCAAATTACTGGAAGCTTATAGGTTCATGACTTTTCTTATAAGATCCCTTTGGATGATTTATCATCGAGGTCAAAGTAAATCAAGGTGTAAGGAGGACTGTAGGGTTATACCTGCAGGGGAGTAGAGAGGATAGGCAGGAGATGTGGGGAAAGGGGTTATTAAAGACAAAACTGAATTGGGAAAAATGAGGTCAATCACAGGATGCCTTAAAAGCCATCTAAGCTCTTCTAGCTTTGTTCATTGAAAGAGTCTACAAGGAGTTTGGAGAAGTAATTTTTGTACTTCAAAACTTATTTCTTATAATAGAAAGCCCACAGAATATGATTTGCAGAGATACACAATTTTTCCTGGAGTTAGAGTGTGATATACATTTATATAGAAATTGATTTGACCTCCCCCTCAATCTAATGTGCGCTACTGTTGACTTCTGATAGAGTTCTGAGGTCTGCCTTCAGAGCTCATAAAACATATATTTTAACTTCCATGCCTCTAAAAATCCAAAGGTACTGAGCCAAAGAAATTTGACGGAATTTTTCTTATTTTCTTTAAACGTGACTTTATTTTTAATGACATATTTAAGAAAATAATGGGGTAGGACAGGGAATTTCATGATATGCTGGTTTGATGGATATGATTGTTTTCCTTATTAAGCTCCCACACATAAGGACAAATAAAAACAGAGTAACTAAATAAAGATGACAAATTGGTAGGAATAATTTTTTTAAATTAGGAATAAGAATACAATTGCATACTTGGGGGAATGAAAAATTAAAGCTAACACTAAGTAAGCTTTATTTTACCTCTTCCCTCTCCTGTTGGATTTTGCCATTTGCTCAACAGAAAGCAAAGGTTATAAGCCTTAAGGGATGACACCCAAAATGCTGTTGTAGCTTGGAAATTATCCTTCCAGGTGACCTTTAGCAGAAACTGTATTATAGTAAAGCTGGTTTCTGCCAAGTGAGGATTATTAGACATGAGTGTTCTGTGTTCACATTCTCTGTGAGTCTAGGATTCTTCTAGTAAGGTGAGTGGGCTGTTTTGACAAATGCAGTGAGAGCCATGGTTTCTTGTTCCCAGAGTCAGCATCTGTTTTGCACAAGCCTGTTGCAGAGCAAACGTGTATCTTCTTTTCTTCTTCTACCTCAGCTCCCCTCAGGCACCACAGCTTGCCCTGTGTTTGCAAAGGTCCCCACCACTCCTGTGTGGGGCCCCCCTAACGCCTGACTGCCTGGGTTCCCTCTCTCTCTCTTTCTTTTCTTTTTTTTTTTTTAAATTAGAGAATGCAACAACTTTATTAAAAGAAAAATACAATTAAATTTGTTGTTTGCCTTGATTCTTAGAGTGTTGTCCTCGTACCTCCTTTATCTGAATGAATAGGAGAGTTTGTTAAAATGCAGAGTGTGTGACCACTGAGTCCAGAATGGGGTCTAGGAATCTGCACTTTCCACAGGCTCCTCAGAGGGTTTTAATGAGCCTCAAATCTGTAAGGCTTTGTTCATGACTAAAATGCAAAGCTGAAAGTCAGAAGACTTTCATCTTACCCTACCAGTTTTCAGCAAAGGTGTGTATCACTTTGAGTGTATGTGCTTTATTTTTCTTATTAGAGATCAGCTTGTGAAATAATCATTCTGAATTTTCTAACATTCACATTCTATATGCTGAACTAAGCCCTGGAATTCTTTCTTCCCCATTTCCCTTCCTATACCGACTCCTTCCTTGGGCCAGGACTTTGATTAACAATGGTAATTATTGAGCCCCACAGCAGTCTTGCTGAGCCAGAAAGCCCAGGAGCATGGTACAGCCCCCACCTAACCCCCACCCCCCGACGCCCCCCCACCCCGCCCCCGGAGGGTTCTGACGCATGTTCAAACTGGAAAGCCACTGTTTTCACCATGTTGTCTACTGATAGGAAATAATGGAATCTGCCACACTGAGTGTTAGGGATATTTGTATTTCAATAGAAAGTCCTGGTAAAAAAAGTAAGTGCTACAAAAATAAAATACTAATAAAAGAATTTATGCTATTATGGCTACTGGAAGGAAAGTACTTTGATGAGAATGTTGGTTAAGGAGGACATCAAGCAGCCAGATACTTTATACTTAACCTACCCCTGAGGGTATTCTGTTTCTAACACCTCTTCTTGTGTAGATTCATTAGAACATTCCTACCCTATGTCATCCTTCCTAGTTCTCTTCTCTATAGGGTAACAACTGATGTTTGAACTAATCCATGCTGATGTACAATTATTTTACTAACTGCAAGTAGCTTATTATTTCACTGAGGGCTTCTGGAGAAGACTCCATCCCATGTGTTGGAAAAATTTAGGTGACACGGTAGATCGATGACATAGAAATCTTGTTCTAGCTCCTCATGACTCCATAATCTTCTTTTCTTCAAAGCTCAGTTTTTGTATCTAGAATATTTACTTTAAAATAACTAAAAGAGGATCTCATTGCTGTGTTACCTTATTTGAAAGACAGATAAGAAGCAATAAACCTATTCCGAAATTTAGAGGAATGCATATTTCTGCTCAAAGTAAGGAACCATGATAAGAACTAAAGATGTCCATTCATGAAACTCAAGAAGCATAATGCAGGTATTAAGAGCACATGGCTTGGAAGCAAAGGGACCTAGGTTCATATCTTGCAACAAGTCTTCTTAATTGTTTGACCTCGAATAAGCTCGTAAGTGCTCTAAACCTCAGTTGTCTAAAAAAATTACAATAATGTCTTCTTCATAAAGCTACTGTGAAGATTAAGAGGCATAATTGTAAAGAACTTAGCACAGTTCCAGCACAAAAGAGAACCTAGTAAATGGTAGCTATTAGATTCACATTTTCAAGCAGAGAAGCAGAGGCTGATTCACCCCTTGCAGAGCTGTGCAGAGGGTGGAATGAAAGAACTGCCAATGTCTGTTGCAAATCTATACGTCTTAGACCACAGAAAACCGTATATTCTGTAACTCTTCCGTTTAGATAGAAAGCATTTATTGGATATAATTAAATAGAACAAAAAGCCTTCCTCAAAGACTTGAAGATGCATTTGGCTGGTTTATTTTTTCAGAGATTTCATAAAACAAATCCTGAATTCTCTTCAGTGATTTTTTTCCCCACTAAGAAACACTTACATAGTTAAAGTACACTCTCTATGAAGATATATTCATCTCTTACAGCAAAACTCAGGCTTGGGCGGACATACACACTCACACACCTCCATCTCAGTCAGTAAGGCAGACGCTCAGGAAGCTCATTGAATCCAGTCTGGGGTGGCCTCAAGTGCTACTTAGTCCCTGAAAGAGACTTTCCTTTTCTGGTCAGAGTCCATATAGTTTGCAGGGATATAGCTTTTACTTTGCCTGGGTTAATGATGAATAAACTTTTTTATCAGTCTGACAAGCTATTTCCTGCCATTGCAGGGGCAAAAGTAGGTTGACAGTTGTTCATATAGAAAGTAATACAATAATTAATGAATCATAGTAAAAGAGTAAACTCCAGTTTACATACTCACAACTATAAACCTACTTTTTCCCACCCCTGTATTCAAGGTATTTGACATTGCAGGGTTTTACTTTGTATTCTTTGGCTGAGTTTATAAAGCATCCAGGGAAAATCACCAAAGTTCTAAACACTCTTAAAGAAGAGATTTTTTTTTTTTCTGGTGTCCTAAAATATATGAGTTCAAATGAACAATGAATGGGCAAGTTCTTTTCAAAAATTGGGAAAAACACTTTCCTTTTAGTTAATAAATAAAAGATATATTTTTCAAATGAATACAACTTTAAGATTTTAATCAAATTTTAAACTATTTCATTGTCTTTGCTTAAAAATTACTTATTTTGCTATTATTGGTCCTGCAGACATTTTGGCAAAACTAGTGTTAGAATAAAAGCAGAAATGCAACTTCAAAAAGTGAACCTTTTATATTTATCACCCATTACAATCTTTGACTTCATTGCCAGCCAAATAGTTGCACTATAAATAATGCATTTATTTTACTATTGACTGCATTTGCCTTCACACTGGGTAAGGGCCCTTTGGAGACCTAGAATGCCAATAGAATGGATTCCAGTGGGAAATTTATGGAGTCGATGGTCCTGGGTCCGCAGCAACAGTCTTACAAATAACTCAAGCAGAGGCCTGTGGACATTCAGTCAATGTCAGTGACTTTGGAGGCAACAGTTTTATGAGAATCAATGATCTTAGCTCAGACTAGGGTTTCTGGTTTGGAAGCTACACAGCTTTATTTATTTTCAGCCCACTCTAGTAAGGAAGATAGAGCTGCTGCATGTTCTGCTTTATGTAATTATGTATCAGTATTATAAAGTCCTGCCAGCTTCCATTGCATAAATTCCAAGGGTAAATGGAGGCAGGGGCAAAAAAAACTTCAGCTTAAGACCAGAAATCCAGGGTGGAAATCCTCTTTTTTTTTTTTTTTTACTTATTAGCTGGATGGTTATAGATAATCTAATAAGATTAGTAGCTATAATTTGTATTGTGTTTACATTGTAATGATAACTGTTCTAAAAGTTTTATATACAATATTTTAATAATATGTGTATTTTCATTTTCCCAACTTTATAGGGATGGGAACCAAAGCACATCGAATTTAAGCAATATTTCCAAAGTAACATGGATTGAGGGGAGGATTTAACCACGGCAGTATGGCTCCAGGCTCCATCTTCTTAACCATGACACACGCTGCCTCAGTTTCCTCATTTGTACATAGCAGAAAGGAAATAACACTTTTAATCCCAACAGCCAAAGATTGCTGTTGGTCACAGACACATGATGTGGTGAGTTAATTTTATTTAATATTCAACATAAAAATAACATATAGAATAGAATAGAGTAAAATGGCATTCCAAATATCGCTGTCCCGATATGTCTGTGAGATTTCCAACAGCCATCCCATGCACAGATGGGCATAATGAAATGCAGAGAGGTAAAGCCATTTGCTGAGTTCCCAGAGTGAGGGATTGGTAGGGCTGAGATTCAACTTCAAAATACAGTCTATTCTGATGCTATCATATTGACTTTGATAACCATAAATAATATTTCTCCCTTTTAGAAGTTAACGCTCTTATTCATTGAAAGTACATATGGTTCTGAAAAAATAGTAAAACTTCTAAAGTATATAATATAGGTTGTTAAGAGAAATGGAAAGATCATTTTTTCTCCACTGGAATGCCTGAAATTTCTTTAGGAATAGCAGAGTGAGTGCTTATTTTAGAACACTATAACATGTATGCCTTAATTTAACTGAAAGCTCAAATTGACTTTTTGGCAATCACTGAAAAGAATATACTAATGTATACATAATACATCCTCTCCATAAAGCAGGCAATTGATTTCTGTAATTGCAAACATTGGTTGGATAACAAAATCTTTATTGGCTACATTGAGTCATCTTGAAAGTCTTTATCTTGTCAGTGCCCCATGTAGGAAAGAGTGCCCTCTTGGTAATTGCAAATGTGTGTGACCCCAGTATAGGCAGAGGAGAAAATCCAGGCTTGCTACAGAATCCAAATCCAATTTAGAGACTTAAAACAACTGAAATCTGGTTCTTCATGGGGCCATGGTTTTAGACCATGTGAAAGGGTCAGGGGCAATGGGTATTTGATGTGTGTATATACTGCACCAATTATATTTTTATCAGGTCAATTGGAGTCACGAGCGCAGTTTAACACAGCATGGCCTGTTTAACAGCATCAATAACCTACCTGACTGAAAGGTACTCACATCAAATATTCAATCAGAACCACTTTAAAATCATAGATACTTAGGGGCAAAGGCCCTTAGAAACTGCTCCAACTATTTTATTTTTACCAGATTAATTATAACAAAACAGGACTTGGACTGAATTAGAGATAATAGGATCAGATCAACCAGGGTAAGAAAAGTCAATATTTCAGCTGTATAAGTTACAAAGACATGGGAGTACCTAGCAGTTAAGTCCAAGAACATCAGGGTCGGAGATATTAAAGTGAATTTAAAATGACATTAGAATCAAGATTAAAATAATCCAGAATTTGCCATTCTTCTGATAGAAAGGTATGCCCAGAAAAAGCAAACTTACCATTTTACTAAGAGTAGACTTTTGCCTTGAATCCTCTTTAACTCTCTAATGGGCTAACCAGAGATAAATGAAGGTGATACCTAAGTTAAGGAAGTCCAAATCAGCCAAAACCAAAGCATGTTGAAAGATCTGTTCAGTTTACATCCTCTCCAAATCCCAAACCCAATTTCAAACTCCAGTTTGAAATACAGCCAAATCATAGGTACCTGTTTAAAGAGCATGAAGAAAAATCGAACTTTTCCTACTGTCAATGGTAGAGCTGTTCTAGGTTCCCCCTTCCAAGCGTCTTCTGAGAGGTCTCCTTTAGCTACATGGGAGAAGAGAGCCTTTTTGAAAAGGCCACCCTCACCTATAATCCTCTTTAAATGTCTTCCCTTTGAACTGTAGTTCAAGACAATATCTTAAACCTGGAAAGGCTGAAACTCTCCTCCCTTGGGATGAAGCTCAGCTGGGTGGTAGAAGCCAGGAACAGAGAAGAACCTCGCATTTTTCCTAAATAGCACCATACCCCTGATGATCCTATGTATTTTTTTATTAACGTTGGACCATTAATACTAAAGCTCATAGTCAACAAAGAGTTTCAGAATCCCCTTTGGAGGAGGTGATCATAGATTATCAGAGAAGCCGTACCCACAACTTTTCCAATTCTTGCTGCTACAATTCTTTCATAGACCAATGAATTGGGATCTTTATTCTCTCAAGATCCTTTTGGTTTTATTTCTAGAGATTTTGAAGTAGTCTAGGAAAATACATCAAGTTTATTCAACGTTCCCATTAAGTGTAAAACAAAAACGCCATCTTTAATCTGACTTTGCAATTGTTTGTTATCTAATTACATTGCAAAACAAGGTGTTTCAATGTGTACCAGGTAACATCAGCTTAAAAATGCCATTATACCAGTCATGTAAATATAGCAGCCGTGTGTTACTGCCCTCTAGAAGGTAACGACAGACAACCTTCTGCGGGCAATTTCTTGCTTCTACAGAAAAAATGAAGTCCTCAATTAAAAATTCTTCCCTTAATTTTCTCAAAAAAGTTGAAGCCAGAAAAGCACCCTTCCCCCCTTACTTCTGATTCAACTTCGAAGGAGCCAGATGGGTTTTCTGGGCATCAGTGGCCTGGATCATCTGTCAGGGAAGGAGGCAGAGCCCCTTCTGCACTTCCGAAACTGTGCTCCACCACCAAATGATCGCTGCACCCAGCATTTCCAAAGGTCTGCAGGGTCAAGAAAGCCAAGAAGACTTCCAAATACCAATTCTACATCAATAACATTTGGAAAACGTAAGCATTGTTAAGCCATTATAGCAGTTTAAACGCAAGACAACAATTTCGTTCTGCAATACTCTTTCTTCATCAAAGGTAGTGTCTCCAAGAACCTTTAAATATAGATCTATGTTGATTTTCTAGCCATAACCCATAACAAAACACTAGCATGATAGATAAAAGCAAGTGGAACGAAAGGAAAACAAAATCATAAAGAAGAAATTTATGTTTCTTGGTTTTATTCTCCAGTTTGTATTGATTGATGCCAATGGTCACCAAGCTGCAATTTGCAAACTTAAATTTCAATCATTGATAACTATATGCTTAACATTTCCTGGAGAAAACAAGCACCATTTATGAAATGACTTTCAGAGATTAGAAACTGAAACACTCCTGGCTTTTTGCATGCTGAAACATTTGCAAAACACCCCCCCACAGGCATGTTTTCTCTTTACCTTCTTAATTCCCCCACCTCTGTTGTGTATTATGCTGAGCCAACCTCTTAGTTTCCATTTCTCCCACCCTCCACACTCAGCAGTCTGAGCAAGGTTTCTCTGTGAAGACACTGAGCATGGTCCCAGTACCAGACCATTTGGATGTTCACTCTGTGACCTGAAACAGATTCTGAAAATTATTTTTCACCTTTATTTCTATCAGCTAGTAAAAGGACATAATAACAGCACCTTACTTCATATATTGATAGTAAGAATGGAATGAGGAAATGTGAGGAACGAACTTAGCGCAGTGCCTGACACAGCTTAGATACATGGCAGGTTTTTTATGGGCCACTTTCCAAATAAATGTTCTGACCTCGAGGGTTCCCTGATGTTCTTTCCTGCGCTGCCTCATCTTCAGCAAGGGGTCCTGGGGCAGGGAGAACCAACACGGATGACAAACCCCGAGAAAAAGATGAGCTGCACTTAGAAATGATGAAGACAGCAGTGTGCAGGTGGCCGCAGGAAGCAGCACCCACGTGAGTTGTGCCATTGGTCTCTGTATTTTGCAGCATTTACTGAATATTCAAACAATTCCACATAGAGATTCGGGTCTGGAATTTGATTACACACAATCCTAGTAATTTTCACATAATTTTGCTTACCCTGATAATATTGAACGTTATTTAAACTCAAGGTTTTAGCATCTTAACTTCTTTTATACTTTGTACTTTCAATATTTCATATAATATAGGACATATTGTTCACTTTCTCACTAGTTAACTAACAATGAAATGAGATGGTTGTGATGTATCTTTCAGAACTATGAAGATAGATATAAAATTTTGTGGAGAGAAGGCAGACAGAAGAAGATACAATAGTGGAAATGAATTCAGAGGAAAACTTAAGTGTAATTAGGGACATAATAATTTTAACATTATAATATTTTTTCACACTTTCAACCTACTGTGTGGTTTTTGTTTAGATACTATTATAATTAAAATTACAAGAAACAATTGGACTTAAATGTTTATGAACATACTGAATCAAAAAGATAACCAAGGGCATTTTCAATGTCTGTAGGCAAGACAAGCACAGAAATCCATAGTCATTTAAGTGCTAGATCAGCTGGACTTTTATAAGTCTGATTTAAGGCAATGTTTATGAAATCTATATCTATTAGATTATGTTGTGCTTGCCGGGCAAACCACGTCTTGGTGATGTAAATATATTGTAATATTTAACAATTCAATGTTTTTTTGCTGGTGACTGTGACTTCAAGTTTTATAAATATTACTGATTTCTTACTGCGTGAAGTTCTATTTTGATACTGTCTCTCTGTCACTAATCACAAAGAAGGGAGAAGTCAGAGTTTATATGGTTAAGCTGGAGCCCAAAACTTCAATTTTGTTAGTTAAGTGGTTTCTTTTATAAAGTTTTTTTGTTCACCTTTAGTGACTTCCTCTCCCTCAGCAGAGGGCTGGTAACACACTATTTCCATATCCCCTTCGGCAAAGAGCTCACTGCTCTGCCCCCGTGCTCGTGGGTCGCCGACCTGGGGGAGAAGTCTGCAAGTGTTGAGTGAATTCTGCACGCCAGCCCAGCCCTGGAGAGCTGACTGAACCGTAGCTTCACATCTTCAAAAACCAATGAAGAAGACAGAGAGGGAATTAGACTTATAAAAATTCAACTTACCTATTTTTGATAATTGTGCATATATATTTATTAATGAGAGCAAACATATAATGATTAAAAAGTTTTAAAAATAAAATTTACTCCAATAAAACCTACTTAAAAATTTGTTGACTGTCAGAGTAATTTAACATGGTGTCTTAGTGTTTAAGTGCATTTTTCCTGCCACTATTATTTATTCTCTATATTATTAAAATATTGCTTTTATTTCATAGTAAGCTGTATTTGTTTAACTATTATAAAACATAAAATTTTTACTAAACATTATCATAAAATATTAATTAGAACAGTTACAATGAAAACTGACCTTTACTAAGAACTCTTTATTTGCCAACCGTTGAGCTAAGTAGTTCACAGTATATTTTTCACTTATTCATGTATAAAATACATAATACAACCAAATACAATGATAAAAATGGGTGGGAAAATGTGGTGAACAGAGTTGGCAGAAAGGTGTTTGGAGAACTGAATGTGAACAAATGTATGACGGGGTAGGGAGTGATTTATGTGATCATCCCAGAAGAAAGCCAACACATGGCAACGTGAAATAAAGTTAAATATTCGCTCCTCCTCGCCGAGGGCTGGGAAGTTTGGTAGGTGTGTGCTTCCACTGAGAAGTGACTCCTGGCTTCCACGAGGCGTGGGCTGAGGGGAGGTTAGGATAGGCAGTTTCCATCACAACTCAAGTAATGAAAAATAGGATAACATATTTCAAAAAGGAGAAACACTTTTGTACCAGCAGTAGAGCTAAAATGGTTTTTCAGCTATAATCTCTGATGCTCTGCACGCACAAACTCTGTAAAGCTGAGAAGCTGGCAAAAATCAAGTGCCCACCGGAAAAATGAATGTGTCAGTGATTACAGATGAGGTGAGTGCATCTTGCAGACTGATGTCACCCAGGAATCCTCAATATTTATATGTAATCCAAACACTTAATGTTTAATATGTACAGTAATCTAGATTTTGATAATTAAATTTCTTCCTATTGTATTATCATAAGAGTTCTAGCACCATATTCCAAATATTTCCAGGAGTGCTGACAAGCAAAGGTACACCTGCTAGCACGATTCCATAAAAAGATTCCATCATGTAGGACTCATAAAAAGTTGCCAAGGTGAAGACACTATATGTTCAATATAAACATATTTTGAGAAGATATTGGGTTGGCCCAAAAAGTCCATTTAGTTTTTTCCATAAAATAAAAGACACATTTTTCATTTTCACCGATAACTTTATTGATTTGGATATTTTGAGTATGTCGGCTCTCTCCCGCGAGGTAGAACGTTGATTGTTCTCAGTTAACATCTCCATTTGATCTCTGTCAACTCCACCTGGTCCACCCAAGCATGGAGCATCGTCTAGCAAGAGGTCTCCAGCACAAAACTGCCCAAACTGCTGTTGACACATTTGATCAGTCACAGCACCTCCACACACTACACAGATCTTTTTTTTTTAATTTTTGCTTTTCAGCAGTGATTTTATCTTTCTTGAAATCATAAAGCATAATATGCCAAAAATGTTGCATATTTTTCCATCTTCAGTATTAAAATGGTTGTACAAAAACTCACCAATTTTGCTAAGTTTTTAAAAAAATGCACACTGATATGACAGCTGTCAAAAATCAATGTAACGAAATTGTTTCAAATTAAATTAAAGACAACTAAGCACTGCTGGAGCCATGGTATGGGAAAAATGTAACAGAGTTTTTGGCCAATCCAAAAGTTTCAAACTAGAAATAACCAGGCCATCACCCCCTCACATGGTGGTGACCCTTTCTACGAAGGTTCACACTGACTGTCTGCAAATGTTTTAAAATATTGGGAAAATTTTTTAATAAAATAAAAATTATGGAAATCTATGTTTAGGACTGTCGATATTCAATTTGTAAAAGAAAAACACTATGTGATTAAAAAGTACATAGTTTTTTTCTCTTAGTATTTTTAAAGCAACACAGCATAACAAGACTTGGATAGGAGTATGAAGTCGGTAATTACTATCTGCGGAACACAAAGCACAGGCAAATTTTCACAGCAGGTTTAGGTATTGCCTGACACTGAAGTGTCAAACATCAGAAACAATTTTGTGTAGTTTATGGGTCAGATTGACCTGTACAGAATCAACCTTAACAGGAGTCAGAGATCAGATCACAGTACAATCCAACAAAAATTATTCCGAGTGAAGTTAAAGACAATTAAGCGCTACTAGAGCCAGCTTATGGAAAAAAAACAAATGAACTTTTTGGCCAACCCAATACTTGAATATAATGTATTCCTAGATAATCCAATTGCCTGTTCTTTTTAAATAACTCTTAAACCCTTGAGGATAAAGACAAAACAAATCTTTCCATTTCCATTATTTGCAGCTTTTAGTTTAGATTGTCATTAAAATGATCACTTTGATATCTTCTGAGATATATTTGTTGTCTTTACATTAACGCAGCCATGGAAACAGAAAAATCTGAATTTATTATTTCATTAACCTCAATTGGACTCTAATAATCATACAGACTATGAAATATTCTAAGCATGTAATAATAGTTTTCTAACATTATCTGAAATGAAATAGTTGAAATGCACAATAAAATGTACTGCTTTTATGAGAACAACTATAAAATCACATCTTTAGCAATAAAATAAGACAAGTATAAAAATATTTTAAGGGGGGATTTGCCTATGTCACAATGTAAAAAGTGGTTTAAACTAGAAAGCTAATACAGAGATTTTCACTTTTGATGAGTTGGAATAGATACATTCTTTCCTATTCATCCCACAGCTAAAATCCCTCGATGTTATATATAATACAAACTTATGAAGATTCTGCAAAATGCGGAGAAGGCAGCATACACTCTAGGGATCTTGTAATTCAGGAAAGACAGTGGTGAATCCTTGGGCTTTCTTTTTGTTTCGTTTATGCTAGATTTAGTTCTGGAGAAGCCAGCAACCCAGAAATAACAAGCACAGACCAAACAAACCCTCCATCCCCCCCCTCCCCGCCCAAAATCACTCTCTGTAGCCAAAGGACCAGGATAAAAAACTGCCTAATAAGACAGAAAATTGTTAAACAATAACCATTCTTGTCTAGAAAAACATCACAGAAAAAATCACGGCTCCACTCCCATCCCATGTGACAAAGCCTAAGTCTGAAACCTTCATGTCCACCCTCACTAGAGTGTGATAAGGCAGCCCTACCCCACAATCACCCTGCCAGTGTGATGTCAGAAAGGCCAAGAGGGGAGCCCAGAGTTGTTTCCCCACATGTTGGGAAGAGGCCCTTTGCCACTCCCTGACTAATGCAGACCATACAGGAGGTGTCTGTTGGTTTGCAGACTGTCTATGTCCTGGAGGGCAAGAAAAGACAAAGATGCAGACCACTCCAGATTGTAGGTGGCTGTTTTCACAAGGAAGGGAACTTATTGCCCAGGCTTTTCTGGGAGGCTGCAAGATTAGTTTCCTGCACTCTTCCCATGGACCCAATCTGCTGTGCCTACTGAAGGGTCAGTTGCTAGGGCTCCTACATGAGCTAGAGTGTCAGCTTACTGTTTGCCAGGGACCTCATCAGCACTTATGAGCCTGGATATGGAAAACAGTGAGGGCTGCCTCAGGCACTTGCAGGCAAACCCTGAATATCTTCCCCTGTATCCTGACCCCACAAGGTTTATTCACAATCATCCACCCCTCACCTCCCCAATGTCCAGGCCATAGGGTTATTCCCTTTGAACAGTCCAACCGGCAATGCAAAGAGTTACCACCTAGGGCTCATGAGCAGCCAAACCTCTCCAAGTTCAGCCCATTGGCTGCTGCAGTTCATTTCTGTTTTCATCCAGACGGTGTCAGTGTTGAGCTGCATAGTGACCATCGCCCAGGTGGGCAGGTTGCCCAGATTCCCATGTCTATACCAGGCCACAGCAGAAATGTCCCCATTCCCCATCTACAGGTCACTGGAGGTGACTCTGGGGCATTTGGAGGATAGACATACTCTACAATGCCTCGTAGCGCCCACAGCTCCAAAGACAGTGGGCAGGGCACTCCTCTGCTGCAAAGAGGCACACCACTTAGAGTGGGAGTTTGAGCCCCGTCAGAGGTGGGTCGGGGGAACAAATTCTCAATGCACCGTGATCGAAGTTCTTACCACGATGTGCTGTCCTTTCGTGATGGGATCTACCTGAAGGAGTGCTGTGTGCACTGCAGGGAGCCGCTGCTCTACAGAGATATGTCGGGTTTCTGAAACCTGCCGGAGCTGGGACCAAAATCCTAGGGTGAGATACGTAAATCAGAACAGAACAGGCACTGCATGATTCCACGTATCTGAGGTATCTAAGGTAGTCGAACTCACAGATACAGAAAGTTAAATGGAGGTTGCCAGTTGGCTAGGGGAGGAAGAAATGGAGAGTTGCGGTTTAATGTGTATAGTTCAAATCACACACACACAAAATTTGAGAGATCTGCTGTAAAACGTTTTTGTTATAGTTAATATTGTACGTGGCCTTTAAAAATTTGTCAAGAAAGTAGATCTCATGATATGTGTTTTTATAACACAATAAAAAACATTAAATGACCATAGAAAATATCCTTCTAAATCAGCGATTTTTAACCTTTCTCATCTCATGGCACACCACATAAACTACTAAATTTCTGCAGCACACCAAAAATTATGTTATATTTTTTCCAAATCTGACTAATAAAATAGGTATAATTTTGATTCATTCACACCAGATAGCTATTGTGTTGCCTTTTTTTTTTTTTTTTAATTTGACAATCTAAGGGAAAAGAGGTCAGTGTCCCTGACTAAATAGTCAGGTATTGCGTGTTTTAAAAATTCCTGCAGCACACCAGTTGAAAATAGCTATTCTAGATCAGTGCAGCTCAAACTGTGTTTAACAAACTGGTGCTAAAAATACACTTTGTTCTACTTTTGCAACAAAGTAAAGAGCTTGGACACCTGCCGCTTTGGCACTCAGCATTGTGTTTCAGACATCTGACAGTTCCTTAAGAAGAACTTGTCAGGAAAGAAAGCAAATACATCAAATTGTATTTTGGATAAAGTTTCTCATTTCTGAGAGTGGGTAACAAACAGTGTGGGAACTGGCTACTCTTATTAGTGCTGTGACTTTTATTGCTTGTGAGCCACTTTAACAATAAATGATCAAATACAGAACTTGCAACCAGAGACACAGGATGACGACCCGACCCCCCTCACTTTCCCCCACAGGACCCTGGGAAGCTCTGTCTCTGGTGGCCACTTGCTGAGGCACAGGCAGTAATGGCACTTTCCGAATAGCTCAAAAACAATCTCGAAATCAAGAGAAGGTGCCTTCGTTTTGTTCTGTTTTGTTTTGTTTTGTTTTGTTTTGTCTGATATCCAGAGACAATCTTATCAATTCTAGTTGCTGACATCAAATAAACAGCCTATTCCCATCCATTTCCTGTGTTCTGCTGAGTGCAAACTATGTCCAAGCCTAGCCTTACATCTAATGACCAAGGCAATGTATTAGCTAGTAACCTCAGAATTGAGTGTACTTTTTTGAAAAAAATTTTAGCTGACAGATAATGTCAGCTAAATGTGACTCAGAATTGAGTGTACTTTTTTGAAAAAAAAAATTTAGCTGACAGATAATGTAACTGGACATTTTTTAAGTTGCCAGACATGGACTTGCTAGAAGTATTGAGGCCTTTCCAAATTTGTAAAATAATGTCTTTGACACCTTCAAATATTCTAGAACAAAAGCATAATGTATAAGCTATGATAGTTTTATAACCCAGATGTTTCCTTTATATTAGCCGAGGCAACCTTAAGAGTGCCCTGAACATAATGTATTTTCTATGTGCGCCTGTTGAAAGGAGACAGTTCGGTGTCATGGAAACAGCGTAGATTTAGGAACATGAAAATTGTGTTCTAGGCCTAGATCTGATCGAACTGGTTGTGTGATGTGAGTAAATAATTAGTTGATTTTACACTTTGATATCCTCTAACATAAAATTTAGGGATGGAGTAAGAACACACTAAATTATCTGTAAAGGAATTCTATTTATCTTTCTTTGTGACCTAATAAATAGCATTAAATCGTTTCCCGATGCATGCAGTCCTTTCCTGACTGATCTCTAATCCCCAAAATTTACATTATTAAAAAAACAAATTTCAACTGGGTAAATTTTAAAGATCTTACTGACTTTGTTCAACAATTCATGAATCAGGCAACATCCCATTTAGCGGACAGAGGAGAGCTCTGAGGAGCTGTAGGCAATGAGAGCCCTCGCAGGCAGAGTGGGGCCAGGAGGTCACTTTAGGCAAAAGGGCAAGCTGGTTATGTCAATGTCACTTTCCTTTGGGGGCTGGCGGGGCCCCATCAGGCAGAGGACCTAACTAATGCTGATCAGGCGGTTCCTGATTGTCTGGTTTTGGGTTCCGTTTCTGGGAGAGCCAGTGCTGCAATTAAGTTAGGTCCTGGTTTGGTGACAGGTGGCTTAGCCTAAGCAAATCCATTTGGACTTGTTGTCTTGTTTTTAACATTTACTAAACGCTCCAGGTAAATCTTCCTAAAAGATTTCTTTGATCATTTCAGTTGCTATTATTAAAATTAAAACAAGAAAAATAAACAAAAGTTCTCTACCATGCACTAAATAAAAGTTAAAATCCAGACGTTCCATTTGGCTTCACAAAATCCCGGTGACAGCCCCCGAGCCTGACAGCTCCCTGCCATTCACTAGGCATGACTAAACTCTGCTCCTGCCATTTGATTTATAGCATTCCTTCTGCCTAGAATGATACCCCTTCCCTCTTCTTTTCCCATTT
Organism: Micronycteris hirsuta; assembly: GCA_004026765.1. Classification (NCBI taxonomy): domain Eukaryota; kingdom Metazoa; phylum Chordata; class Mammalia; order Chiroptera; family Phyllostomidae; genus Micronycteris; species Micronycteris hirsuta. The sequence goes on along the minus strand of PVJI01017735.1, from coordinate 14,709 downwards.
TTTCTGCCAAAAATAGCTCACATTTATTGCATGCTCACTTATACCAGCAAATATACTAAAGCGTTTCCTGTATAATCTCATTTTTATTTCTCAGAACAACCCTCTCAAAATAGGCTCATTTTACTAAAACCATGAGACACAGAGAAGTTAAATACATTCTCCACAATCAAGCAGATAATATAGCAGTGCAAAGGGGAAAGGAAAAAATATCCATATTATAAGTGCAATGACTATAAAATCTTCAATGAGAGAGCCTTGGCCATGTGGTTCAGTTGGCTGAATCATCAATCCCATGAACCAAAAAGTCGCAGGTTCAATCCCCGGTCAGGGCACATTCCTGGGTTGATGGTCTGAAACCTGGTGGGGTCTGTACAGGAGGAAACCAATCGATATTTCTCTCCATCTCTTTCTCTGTCCCCCCTTCACTCTTTTTAAAGTCAATAAAAATGTATCCTTGAGTGAGGATTAAAAAAATGTATGGGAAAAAAAAAACTTAAATAAGAGACCAAAGAAGAGTTAGCAGATTGGTTTTTAAGATTATAGTAATAATATGCTTCAAAATGATTTAAATTTTAAATTTTAAATTGTCCTGTTTCATTTTCTTTTCTTTTCCTTAATTCAATTCAGCAGAACTTAAGTCTGGCGAAAAAAAAATTGTAATGGAAGAGGACACTATTTGAAAAATCACTTTGCAATTTGAATACAAAGCTTAAAATAATATGATCATTTCATTTCCTTTTTGGGTTGTAAAAATAATAAGGCATATTTTAAAAGGACTAAAGATATTCAGTACCTCATTGATTTTCTTAAAGTTCAGAAATCTTGATACTTAAACATTTTAAGCATAAAACCATACGTTAAGTGGAACATAATAAATTTCCCCACCCCAACGCAAAGCCTGACTATTGCATGGTAAGTTTGCTATTATTAAACTTTATCCATATTAGTGTAAGCATTCAACAAGTTCACTAGGGTAGGTTTTCAAGAGATTTAAAAGGCTTTTTTGTTGTTGTTATTGTTGAACAAATGCGTTACATTCACAATTAGGAAAAAGATTGAGCCTGCTGTGTCAATTAGCTTAATTGATGAGAACTTCAGTTGGTCCTGGGGTGTGTTAATTTCCTGAGGTGAACCTATTGAGAGAACTACTTAGAAAACTTTGTGACTTAATCTGAGATCTAGTTTCCATACTTTCACACAGACTAAATGCTCCAAATCCTTTTTGTTTCAGCCTTTTCGAAGTCAAGACAATCGTTGGCTCCCTCTTCCTGCAGTAACCTTCGTCTGCCTCTCAATGACATGATGACGAGATTTGTCCTGATTGTTTCAAGGAGAGGCATTAAGACCATCAGCTTGAAGAATTACTATTCTGTATGAGAAAGAACATCCAAGGTTGTGTGGATGGTTCCATGTGTAGTTTGAGGGTGGGTTAGGATTAGCCCCTGTTTATTTGTGTGGGGGTGCATCCACACTACAGTGTAGCTTATATACAGGGTCTGGCACAAATAACACCCCTTTTTCTTACGTGAAAATATTTTCTCACACAATCACAAGCATGTAATTCTGTAACATAACAATATCACACTCAAGCACATCATATGACATTTTAGGTGAAATGTTCAAATTGCTGTCCACCTCGTGAGAGACGTTCATGTACCCTACCAACCACGCTCAGTGGTGTTAACTTCTGCTGGACCCTATTTATATACATGTAACAACATGCAGACCTACAAGTTCCTTTTTCCCATCTTACAGATGCAACAAACCAGACTCAAATAGGTTAAATACATCATCCAAGGCTGTATAGCACAGCCAGGATCTAAATCCAAATTCAAAAACTGTGATCATTTCTTTGCATTATACTATCTCATAAAAGGTGAAGTAGGCAGCAGTTTGGAGGGCATGTGCTGAGGAAGTCAAGCATTTGTTGGAGGGCAAGGGAGGGGCTGGACTAAGCTCTGGAACATACATTAGAGTGGTAGACAGCCCAGTCTCCTTCTGAACTGACTGAAAATTAATGAAGTCCCTAAATATTTTTAGGGCTTGCTCTCTCTCTCTCTCTCTCTCCCCTCTGATGGAGAAAATAGCAAGCAAAATTTAGATCTTGGAGCCTCAATCTTTTTTGGTTTTGCAGTTGATTGGCAGGTTTCCTCCCAGCTACCCTCCCCCTCCCTGCACAAGGCTGATGATGGTTCTAACACGTTAGCCTCCTTGTTCATCAAGATTCTCTTCTGCAGGAACAGCCCACTTTCTTTCTTTTAAAAGAGTTTACCATATTTTTTGGACTATAAGATGCACCGGACCATACGATGCACCTAGGTTTTAGAGGAAGAAAATAGGGGAAAAATTTTTGAAGCAAAAAATCTGGTAAAATATTTAAGAACATAAATAACATAATATTTCACCAATGTAAATGGAAACAGAACTCAACAGCAGCATTAACAACCATCGTCACTGACTTTAAGCTTTAAGTACAAAACTCCTCTAGTCATCAGGGGACCCCAAGGACTCCTCGTCACTGCTGTCCACATTTATGAAGCTCAGTTCCTCAGAATCGCTGGTATCACTGTTTTCACTCTGTTCATAGAGGATGTCATCTTCAGAGCTGTCTAAGGCACTGCTGATGCCACATTTTTTGAAGGACCTCACGACGGTTTCATCCTTAACTGGCTGCCGTGAGGTTTTCACCCCTCACACACTCGGGTGACAGTGGGGCTCTTCACTCGTCAGTCGGTGTCAGATCCTGATTTCCAGCAGCCATCCATTTGTCCCACTCTTTTCTCATGGAAACTTTAAATGGCTTGTTGGTGGAAACGTCCAAAGGTTGCAACTGGCTGGTAAGTCCCCCAGGAATTACGGCTAGATGGGTTTTCTCTTCTTTAAATCTTTTTTCTGTGGCTTCAGTGATATGTGCCCTAAACTTCTGTGGCTTCAGTGATATGTGTCAAGCACTAACAGAGCAGGTTTTTCAGAAGCCCTCCAGGACATTTGGACCACACTTTTTCTATCCATATCTTCATGCCATTTTCATCCATCCATCCTTTGTCATGAATATGAATAATGACTCCTCTTGATATTGCCTCTTTTGGCGTGTTTTTTCTCTTGAAAATCATCATTGGTGGCAGTTTGGTGCCATCTGCACAGCAGGACAACACAACTGTGTAATGGGTGTTATCATGCCCTGAGGTTTTCACGGTTATGGTTTTGGCACCTTTCACATCAACTGTCTTGTTTGATGGAACATCAAGGGTTAATGGGGCTTCATCCATGTTCCCAATCTGGCTTATTTCAAATTCATTTTTCTTTCTTGCATCCAGTAAAAATTTGTGAAAAGACACAATCTTGGATTCATATTCTCTAGGCATTTTTTGGGCAATCCTATCTGTAGTTTTGGTGCACATGGCAAGACCACACATCTCTTCATAAATCTGTGGCACCACGACGGTGACCCAGTGAAGGCCTCAGTGCCTTTCTCTGCAGCAAGATGTTTGGCTTCGTATGATCATTTTTGTAGATACAGAAAAGTCACTATTCCTGTGACGTGTGATCCACTCTTTCATATCCGCTTCTAACTGTGGCCATTGTGCAGCATGCCCACGAAAACATTGTTTCATTTTGTCCTTTTTTTATAGTTGATCCTCCTGTTTCCTCCATTCCAGTATCATTTTTCTGTTTGGAGGTGGCCCAGTGTCTCTACGCTGCTCTGTTCCCATGTTCTTTGGCATACTTCACTACCTCCAGTTTAAAAGGGATTTTGTATGAAATCCTTTTCTGCTTTGACATCTTTCCACAACTACAGTAGATTCAGCAGGAGACTACGATACACTATCTTATCTTTCTACAACAAAATACAGTGATGACAGAACCATCAGCACTATGTCCTTCGTAGTTATGGGAGCCCTGCAGCTGAGAACGTCAGTGGATGACGCACTGTTATGGGGGGATCTGCTGCTGGGGGGCCACAGGTTGTGCAACACTCTTGTATGTGGACAGCAGTTTTGTACAACCTGTGTGGTTCTGCAGCTGTTGCCAAATTACAGCTCCCATCATCCCAACCTGTCCAAGCATGATGGGAGTTGTAGTTTTGCAACAGCTGCAGGGCCACATTGACAGGTAACCCTGCAGTGGAATTAGCCTATGTTAACGTTAATGGGGGACACACCAGTCACGTGAGGAGGCACGTATGGGCGCCCAGGCTTTCTTCTCCTAACGTGCCCGCACTACCTGTACCCTCCTCCCTAGCACTATAGTATGCTGTAGCGGGGACTCCGCTCCTGCCTCCCTTGCTTTGCACAACTGGGACACCCCCTCCTCCCAGCCCAGGGTCCGCAGTATCACCCCCACTCCTGCTGTCACTGGCTTCCTGCAGCGGTGACCCTGCTCTTGCCTCCTGTGACCCCACTCCTCCACTGCCCCCCCCCACAGCAAGCCAGGTAAGCTACATTCAGACTATAAGATGCACCCCCATTTTCCTCCCAAATTTGGGAGGGGGGGTGTGCCTTAATAGTCTGAAAAATACGGTACTTATTTATTTTTAGAAGGGAGGGAGAAAGAGAAGGAGAGAAACATTAGTGTGTGGTTGCCTTTCCCACACTTCTACTGGGGACATGGCCCGCAACCCAGGCATGTGCCCTGACTGGGAATCAAACCGGCAACCCTTTGGTTTGCAGGCTGGCACTCAAACCACTGAGCCACACCAGCCAGGGCTAAAAACCCACTTTCTAATTACATTCTTAACCTTTTGATCTCTCCAAGTGTCTCTCTATCTTCAGTGTGGACCACTTTTCCTTTGAATATATGTTTCTCTAAAAGACTTCATTACCTAGATATACAGAGGTGAACAAAAGTAGGTTTACAACTGGGAGCACATGAAACAGAGTTTATTCTTGCATTATTATTTATAAATTATTGTTTTATTTCCATACAAACAATTGTAAACCTACTTTGCCCACCACTGTACAGTTTTCCAATCTAAAATACACAAAATACACACCATAATCTTTGTCTTTGCATCTATCAATCTCCTCTTTGATTCTCAAAAACTGAAGCCCTCAAAGAGTCATTGAATTTAACATTCAATGCATCCTACAGTCATTGCAGCCTACTGTTTCGTAGACTACAGATGCAACTGACCACAGTTAGGTTAATTTGATGGGACTTTGCCTCCTAAATATCTCTCGCCTCATCAGCCTCTCTCTTTCGCCCTGAGACCAGACCCTCTTCCTCTCTGCCCTTGTCTAAAGGAGTCACTATCTCCAAGAGTACTGTTACAAAGTAGTTCTGATAATGTCCTTTCCAAGCTAAATAAATATAAAATAAAAAATAATTTTATTTATTAATTTTACTTTTTCAAGTTGTGAAAATCAACGCTGAAATATACAAATGTCTTGGCTATAGTTATACAACTAGTTGCACCGAATGCCGATCTTTTCTTACGATAACCTCTTTCTATTAACCCAGGTTATGTCCATCAAAACTCTTCTTTTTGTGTAGGTTGAAATTCAATTTCCTTTAAAATGTGGTTCTGATGTGAAAAATCTCAACTTTTATTCCCACACGATTCATGGTTGTTTTCAAAATGACTTGTCATTTCCCTCAACGAGCAGAGCTTTATGAATTCACAGATACTACATAGATTGTCCTTAGGGAGGTCAGGACTTCCTCTCTGTGGGACTGGAAGTCTCCATGAGCAGGATTCAAGGGGGAGCCCCAGAACTCTGCAACCCCTAAATATTCACAGCTTTGTTACCAGTAATTTTTCTTTAGAATGTCAGGAATGATACATTATGCTCTTTGTTCTTTTTCATGTCATTACTATAGAAACCCTATTTTCTCATACCTCACAACTTTGATTCTCTTATATTCTGTACATCACGCCTTCTCTGACCTCAACTTCCATCCCTCTCCTGCTGAAGAGAGATAGTTTTCCCATCCTTTTCCCTAAATCTCTGAATCTCTTGTCACTAATCTATCATCACCCTCCTTACTGCTGACAGCTACCAGCACCTAGGATCACTAGTCCTCTTTCTTTGATGCTAGGGCTGGGTTCACGGATGTTCTCTGCAGTGACACTGCCATTGTAGCTCTTTGAGATTTCAAGATCCATGAAGATCCTTCCAATATTCAGATCTCTCAGCAGCTTGATCTCTTCCATGTGACCACAGCCTCAATTCCCAGGAATATACCCTAGTGCTTAGGACCCCTCCGTAATCTCAACACCTTTCCTCCCACGTCCTCTGTTTTTGGCTCACTTCCAGGACTCCAACTCCAACAATCCTCCAAAAATAAGGACATATCTGATTTTATTTCTTCTTATTCAGATTAAGTTTCCTAGTCACTTATGATAATTGTTCTGGTCCCTTTCATATACCCTGCACTGCCTTGCCCTCCATGTAAATGGATGTGTCTGGAGAAAAACACACAATCATGTGGCCTGGATGTTCTTTATAGTCGTGATCATTGACCTCAAGTGGTTTCTTCATGCCGCCCAGTGACCATATTTCACTTGCTTTGACCATTCACACTTCCAGTCCACCAGAGCACTGTTTCACAGCTTCTCTTCGCAGCCTTCCAAAATCTCCTCTCTCATCTTCGCTCTCAGCTGATGATGTGCTTGCTATTTCAGAACCAGCCGCTTCATTCACAGGATGTGGTGCAAAATGAAAATGTGTGTCTTCTTATTTAAAAAGAGGGAAAAAATGATATTAAAGTTACTAAAGTTCAAATATTTTTTTCACACATGATCCCTCTCTCTCTCAAAATGTCATGGTACTTAGTCTTTAATCTTGTTCTAAGTAAACAAAAAATAGAAGTTTAAGTTATTAGCATGAATTTACTATTCATCTTTATATTGTGCGGTTAATTTTAAATGCAAATATCAGAGAGAGAGAGTTTAACTTGTGTAAAGAGTTACCAAAATCATGACATTCACATTATGTGCCATATATATATACATTCTGTGTACATATATATATATATATATATATACACACACACACACACACTATATATTTTTTTTTCAGTGTAAGTAGCCAGCTAGTAAAAGGAAGTAACATGAATAAGAAAAGACAGAGCAGCGTTCCTTCATCATTTGTGTTTCTTGGAATACTATTGCCTTTTCCTGTGTTGGAAACACATTCTTGTACAAACTGAAAGCATGGATTCTTGAGGCTGTTAGCGCCCAGTCTTCCTCATAGACTTGCTTACCTTGGGCTTGCTTTGAGTCTTGCTGAATGGATTCACTGGAGTCCTGCGTTCAGAGGGCACCACAAATGCTACATGTGAGCAGGGGGCAGGAAGAGTAGCTTCACATATTGTATGTATGCCCTCTGCTCACACTCCTACTCCTTTGTCCCACTGGACTTTATAGAACAAAAGTTCAAGACAACATTTTAAAGAATTCCATAACATCAACAACGGAGATTTAAAGTGAGCAGGGCCTTTCTGAGCACAGAGTCCTGTGACGTTGCATCGGTTTCACACCCACAAAGCTGGCCCTGTCCTACTTCATGGGAAATAACAGAGAACTTCCATGATCTCCTACCACTACACTGTCACACCAGTTTGCCTCTGTGCCCCTGTTCTCAACTTCCCACCTACTTTGGTGAACAGTCCATGTTCCTGTTTGAATTCAACCCCTCCATATCTATGCTGAATCTCTCCCATTTCTACTGTCCATAATATGGGGTATTTCTTCTTTTGTTCTCTCTCTTACCATCTCTCTGCTACATCATTCTCACCAGCACGCATATTGTCATTTCTCCCACATAAGAAAGTAAAATCTTCTCTCAACTCTGTCACACAATCAAGCTACCAGGCCATTTACCTCCTCATCTTTAAAGCAAAACTCCTTCAAACAATTGTTTTTTTTCTTGTGTCTGAGATCTCTTCTAACATTCTTTTAAATTCACTCCAATCAAGCCACCTGTGATGGCATGGTTTTGCTAATTCCATCAGTCACTTTATGGTCAAATCCTCATCTTATTTTATCTACGGCAGTGGTTGACAAAATTGATCTCCCTTATATTTGAAACTCTCTTTTTGCTTGGCTTCTGTGATGGTTAATTTTATGTGTCAATTTGGCTAGGCTATGGTGTCTAGATATTTGGTCAAGCACCAGTCTTGATATCATTGTGAAGATATATTTTTAGATGAGATTAACATTTAAATCAGAGACCGAGTAAAGTAGAATACCTTCCATAATATGGTTGGGTTTCATCTGATCATTTAAAGGCCTTAGAGAAAAAAGAATGAAATCCCCTGAAGAAGAGGGAATTGTGCCTCTAGACTGCCTTTGGACTCAGCTGCTATTCCCTGGGCCTCCAGCCTGCTGGATTTTTGACTAGCAGATTTTTGACTAGCCAGCCACCACATAGTGTAAGCTCATGCATATCTATCTATCTATCTATCTATCTATCTATCTATCTATCTATCTATCTCCTATTGGTTGTGTTCCTCTGGAAACTCTTTTTTTTTTTTTTTAAGATTTTATTTATTTATTTTTAGAGAGAGGAGAAGGGAGGGAGACAGAGAAGAAGAGAAACAGCAATGTGTGGTTGCCTCTCACATGGCCCTCACTGGGGACTTGGCCCGCAACCCAGGCATGTGCCCTGACTGGGTATCGAACCGGGACCGCTTGGTTCCCAGCACGCGCTCAATCCACTGAGCTACACCAACCAGGGCTGGAAACTCTTAATAGAGCTTCCAAAATACCCCAAAGTCATCCATCTAGTTTTATTCTTACCTCTCAAATCATTTCAGCTGAGCCTCTTTTGTGACTTCGTCCCCATGTCCCCCAGCCTCTGTACTTTGGAGTACTGGAAGGTTTGTCCTGGGCATTATTCTCCTTGCTATTTACATTCACTCTCTTGGTGATCTTGTCCCAATGGACAGCATTAAATATCACCTAAATACTGCTCTCTCAATCTGTGTCTCCAGCAAAACGTCTCCTCTGAACTTCGGACTCCTATATTCAACTGTTTATATTGCATCCCTACTTGGATGTCAAATGGGTACCTCAAATTTGATGTCTAAGGATGACTTCCTGATAAGTAATCTCCCCTCAAAAAATGCTCTATTCCCCTTTTTGATTTTATGTATTTATTTTAGAGAGAAGGGAAGGGAGGGAGACAGAGAGGGAGAGAAAGAGCAATGTATGGTTGCCTCTCACATGGCCCTCACTGGGGACCCGGCCTGCAACCCAGGCATGTGTCCTGACAGGGAATCGAACCGAGACCATCTGGTTCCCAGCCTGCGCTCAATCCACTGAGCTATACCAGCCAGGGCCCCCTTTTTGATTTTCCCAACTCAGTGAGAGCTCTGTTATTTTATTTGCTCGGGCCAAAACTTCAGGGTTATCCATGGCTCCTTTCTTTCTCTAATACTTCATGTTATAAATATACCAGATTCCAACCATTTCTTAACATTTTCACTTTAAACTTCCTGCATTATACCACCACCCTCTCTCTCCTGTATTGTTGTAAAGCCCTGCTAATTGGTCTCCTTGTTCTTATCATCTTCCACCTACCAACTCACCTTGCCCTCAGCCCCCCTTCTGTCTGATTTCAACACAACTCAGATCACATCATTTTTCTGCCTTAAACCTTCATATCATACCCGGAGTAAGCTTCAAAGACTTTAAAAGGTCCTACATCATATGATACGTTGTTACCCATATTAATTTACCCCCCTTCAGTTATTCTGTTTCTCTCTTTTTCTTCAAATACTTATTTTCTCTCTCCAAGGCTTTTATACTTATTCTTCTCCATGACTAAAATGCTTTCCCCTCACCTATTTGCCTGACTCACTGACTCATCCCTTTCTAGTCTCTATTCAAATATTACTTCTTAATGAGTCCTTTTAACCACCTAATCCAGAATTGCAACTCTTCCCCAAAATGGACACTGTGCTCATCCTCCTAAGGCGTATTGTTCTCATTGACACTTATTACTAGCTAACATACAATGTGTTGGATATGTTATTACTTATTAGTCTTTCTTATTACTTATTAGTCATGTTTACTGTCTTTTTTCCTAGAATTTGAATTCTGTGAGAGCAGAAGATTCCATTTGTTTTGTTCATTGCTCTATCCATAGAATCTAGAACAGTGCCTGGCCCATAGAGGTCATTCGATTAAAAAAAAAAAATCTTGTAAGAATTTATTTGAGCCCAAATTTTGATAACACACCCAGATGCAAGATCTCAACAAATGCTTTACCAACAGACTGAGAAACTGCTCCAGAGAATGGCAGTTTTGCAGCTCATTTCATATAGTTAGAATCGAAGGAGAAAATGTAAGAAAGGTTACATGAAATCCATTGGTGGTAGATTAAGAGGACATGAGAAAGCAGGGAAATATCTAGGATTGGAGAAAAAGCAAAACGGAGAAGCACATACTTCTTTTAGATTGGTGGGTGCAGATGGTTAGTAAGTGACATTTACAGCACATAGAGCTATAGCCATCTTGCGGACGACAGAGAGCAATGAGAAGTTCTGTGGTCATGTGCTCTGGTGCTGGTGTTTGCGCTCTCCAGGGGTCTGGGTAAGAAAATCCCTCTGACATTTCAAAGGTACATGATCCTAGGTGTATAAGAACAACGCACAGGATGCACTTAAGGTAAACACTGACCTTTGTTAAGGAAGCTATAGGCCTGGGATATGACTAACCGTTGTGACCTACGCAGTTAGGAATTTATGGCCAGACTGTCCTGTGTGGTTACTTTCAGTTACTGAGCTTGTTGGATCTACTATTTTCCCCCTTTGCATTTCCATCTGTTGAAACATCGTGCAGATTCAGCGTAAAACTGACGTGTCACTCAGCAGGCCGTTGGCTTAATAGACAAGAGTTAGACTCTCTTCCCTTTTAATTTCAATAAGGAAATATGCACGTCTTTTTACTGTACTGAAAAACTTGTATTTTATTTATTAATTTTTTATAGTGACATCTCCATTAAAATATAAGAGAGAATAAGGTCTATTCATCATTGTATTCCAAAAGCCTAAAACACCATCTGTTGCGTGGTAGACACTATGGCACTGGTCAGGAAGGACCACAGAGATGTAAAGTCCATCTAAAAATGGAAAAGATGTTTTGTTTTATTTTACTGTTGTTCTATTACAGTTGTCCCAATTTTCCCTCATTGCTCTCACCTGACCCGCTCCTCAGTCCCCTCCCCCACAGTCACTCCTGACCCCGTTGTCCATGTCCACGGTCTTTTATACTTGTTCGTCGATTAGATCCTTCCCCTTCTTTCTCCCCTCTACCCCTTCCCCCTCCCTTCTGGTCACAGTCTGTCTGTTGTTCCTTGTTTCTATGCCTCTGGCCTATTTGTTATGTTCATTAGGTTCCTATTACAGGTGGGATCATATGATACTACTCTCTAGTTCCATCCATGCTGTTGTGAAAGGCAGGAATTCCTTCTTTCTTTCTGCTGCATAGTATTTCATTGTGTAAATGTACCAGTTTTTTGATCCACTTATTTACTGATGGGCACTCAGGCTGTTTGCAGCTCTTGACTGTTGTAAATAATGCTGCTATGAACATAGGGGTGCACAGGTTCTTTTGAATTGGCGGCCCGGCAATTCCACTGCTGGAATTATACCCTAAGAATCTTGTTTTGCTTTTTAATGTGGGATCTCATTCAGGGTGAGAGGTATCGATAGGAGTTATATGAATTTGTCAGGAAATTTGGGGGATGAAAGTATTATTGTAAGCTCCTTATAGTGAAGCAATCCTATAATTTTTCATCCAAAGTAGGACACCTTGAAACTGAAAGGAGACAATTTACAATTAAACTAGGACTTTTTTTTTTCCCCACACTGGACTAATGTGTATTGATCCCACTAAAAGGAAGCAGAATATGTGCCCAGGATATGTCTCTGGCATAAGGATTATTGTGATTATTTTTGAGAAATTGCAAACCCAGGAGATGCTCTGAAAACACTATAAAAGTACCTTTTGGTAAAAGAAAGGAACAAAAGTTACATTTGTAAAAGAAATCTCCTTTCGTAAGGGTGTTGCCCTCTCTGTGCCAGGAAGAGAAAGATGATTAAATCATCAGAAACTCTTGTCAATGGAGAAGGCACAACTTGAATCTCAATAACAAACCTTACCCTTGCTTGTCATGCTTTTCCTGGTAACCGCCCCAGACTGGCCTCCCTCACCCCAGTCATCTTTCTTGTGTTTTAAGCTGAAGATGGTATTTAAGAGAGTCACTGTTTCACTGGTTTTACTCCATGGACACATGGAGTATACATGCTAATGAACTACTGTTTGTTTTTCTCTTGTTAATCTTTCTTTTATTACAGGGGTTTCAGCCAAGAACTTGGAAGAATAAAGGGAAAGTTATTTTTTCCTCCTCTATTCTACTCACAGTGGAGGTTAGAGATTAGGAAGTAGACACTTTAAGAGCAATCAGAAAAAAATGTTATCTTTATCTGAAATGAATTCTAAATGTTTTACAAAATGTGAATAATATTAACATGAACATATATTTTAAAAGTTTAGCCCATTTCTGGGTCAAGTCTCCAGACCGTTAAAAAGATAGTAGCAAAATAAAAAAATAAAAGTAACAGAAAGCAACCATCAGTACATGAGGGCTTTTTAGTACATTTATAAAAAATAGAAACAATTTTAAAAAGAGTTAACAGGAAAGAAAAACAGAGTGAAAAAAGCTTTATTCCAGAGTACTACATCAGGAAAAGGGGGATAGCCCTAGCTCCATGTCACAAGTAATATGAAACATCGGCTTTAAACGGCAGATGGAAAGAGGGATTAATGGAGTCTGTAAATCAAACTGTCACATTCTCCCTTACTGATGTATATGAGACAGAAGGCAGCCTGGTGTTTCCTTTGGGAACACAAACCCACAATAAACAAATATTCAAACAGTCAAAGGATGTTCTCTTAAGAGTTTGACCCACTCGCATGGGGAGGGCTGAGGATATTCGTGTCTGTGTTGATGCCCAGAGTAAATCCCTTCTCACTTAAACATGGAGTGCAGGTAGCTTTTATCGCAAGCTAACAGGTGGAGCGGGCCATTTTTGCTAATGTTTTGTGCAAATGGCAACATTCAGTAAAATTACGATAACTTTAGTTTTACATATTTTTTCAATGAAACTTTTTGTGATTTACTATAAAATGTATACTGAATTATTTTTCTTAAATTTTAAACAGACAAATACTGGAAAACGCACTGGAAATTGAAATAAAAGTAATAAAATATGTAAAAATTCCGATTTATTGAAAATATTTTGAAAAAAAGTACGTAAAATGTGTAAAAAAAGAAAGAAGTTTTCTTTCTTAAACTTCATTGTAAAAAAAGAAGAACGAAGTTTTAGTAGTGTTTTTTTGTATGATAATCATTAAAACATACATACATAATTCACCATTGTCTGTGTTAAAGAGACCCAAATTTTGTCCTTTGGAATCGTATATCTGCATGTTAGCATCTCTTTAGAGCAATAAAAAAGTATATAAATAAACATTTTTATCCATTACCCGCATTCTACCGCTAGTCTACAAAACACGTATTTATACGTGTCCCGCACTCCACCACCAGTCAACGTAAAGCGTATACATGTTTCCCGACTACAATGTGTTTAGAAGACTGCCCCTGTATTACTCACTTCAAAGAAAGTTTGTGTCTCAACATTTGACATTTCATTTCACAAAGAAAGTTTGTGACCCATTTGTGTTCATAAAGCTCACAAGATGACCTCCCAACACTTTTCACGATATCAAATAAGTTCCACGTCAGCTATCTAATTATCAGGCGTTTGAGGAACACAAGTAGCATGAGTCGGAAAGTCCAAATAAACCAGCAAAAAAAAATTGACCTTGGATGAAACTGTAATTCAGAGAACAGAAGAAATCTTTTAAAAGATCTAATCTGTGCTGTGAGATAACACATTTTAAACTATACTTTGAGGTGCAGAGAAATTGTGACTTCTTTATTTTCCATAACCGAGATAATATTCTTCAAATGTTTTCCACTCATTGGGAAGGGAAGATCTCTGCTGAGTAATAAGAATTTATATTTTATTGTGTTAATAGCCTCTCTTTAGTTTAAAACTAAAATTTTCAAGTTCATGCTAAGTCTGTTCCAGCTTCATCTTTTCTCCTTTCCTGTCTCCTACACGGTATCTGAGGATTTTGCGGGACAGGAGGAGGAGGTGTGTACTTCGTAATTTGTGGGATCATCTGCTCTCTCTCTGGGCTTTCCCTGCACTGTGAAACGATGGAGGCCCCGATGCGCTTAGTCCTACCTCACCTCCCCAGTCCCCTCTGAACCCGTGACCGGTGAGCTTGTGGTCTGTTCTCTCGGCTAAGTCAAGCATTGTGGTCCCATCTGGTGATCTTGTTGTGGTGGCCATTGGGATAGTTCAGACCTCAGTCATTGAATCTGTCCCCTTTTACTTTTCATTTTGAAATCATTTCAGACTTACTGAAAAGTTGTGAAAATTGTACAAAATTCCCACATCCTTCACTTAGATTCCCCAAATGTCCATATTTTACATTTGCTATATATCATTTCTTCTCTGAGGCAGAGGTACAATTACTTTTCTGTACTATTTTATAATAGGTTGTAAACATTCTCATTTATCCAAAATACTTGGTGTGCATTTGCCAAACTCAAATATATTCTCTTATATAAATAAATTTATATAAATTAAATAAATTTAAATAAATTTATCAAAATAAATTATTTA
>PVJI01017734.1:0-34970 GCA_004026765.1 Micronycteris hirsuta | reverse complement strand
AGTCAAACAATGCAATTAAACAAACAAAACAAAGAAAACTAAACAGAGGTGAAACAAAAAATTATAATCAAATAAAATAACTAAAAATATTGAAAAAATAATAAAAATAAACAATGAAATGCAAGTTCTATAGGATAGCAAAGTGAAATCTGTCTCAGTTTCTCAGTTGTTGGTTTTAGCCCTCTCTGGATCTGTCTTTGGTTCTTTCACAGCTCCAGATCTTATTGTCTCACACTTGTGAAAAGGAAAAAAAAAAAAGAAAAGGTAATAAAAAAAAACCTCCTGCTGACCTTAAACATAATAAGCGATTAGCGAGTTCTGCTGATGTTCCTGGATGCTGCAGGCAGAGCGGGGCTGGGCTTCACTTTTTTTTCCTTGCCTGTGGATCTGCAAGGATGGGGGCCAGGTCTGGGCTATAATATTCACTGGTGGCCAGCCTCCAGCCCAGGCCTTCAGAGTGCTGCTGGGCCCCCACTGTCCACCTGCGCCAGGCTGGTGCCTTTAATCCACCACATTGTCCTCTCATCAGGTGCCCCGACTAGGAGCAACTCTCACCCCATTCCTCCCTCTTTGCTGGCCTGGGTGCTGCACACTCTCAAAGTCCCTTCAAGGTAGTTTAGTTCCCTATTAAATTAGGCCTCTCTGGAGATTGCTACCCCTCTGAGCCCCTACTGCCGCGCTTTGGTCAGTCCGTGAGTTGCCCTGATTAGGAGCAAATAGTGTCCCTCCTCCTCCCTCTTCACCAGCCCATTCGCTGGGCAAGGGTTCCTTAAACAGTGGCTGCAAGCCTTTTTTTTTTTTTTTTTTTTTTGAGTAAATTCCTCTTGTTTGTGCCTGCCGTTCTTAATAAGTGCCCCGGCTTTTCCCACAGCCCAATTCTCTGACCAATTTGGAGACTATCCAGGTCAGGGTCTGTCATGGCTCAAATCTCCCTTCTCTAGGTGTCACCCAACTTCCCAATTTCTCTGATAGTGTTGTAGCTGGCAACCTCAGTCCCAGCAGGCGAACACTCGAACACTGTCTCTGTGCATCTCCCCCTGTGTCTTTATTCCCCTAGTGACTTTAAAGACCTGGAAAGACCTAGAAGGTCTTTCCTGGTGTGAGGCTGCCTTCCCTGTTCTGGTAGGGGAGGGAGCTATGTAGTCACAACAGCTAATCCAGCTTTCCTCCAAAGTTCTGTGGCAGCTGCCAACCCTGGCATCAGGTGCCAGTCCGGGAACTGCAGCAGCCTTGGTCCCCGCGCCAGTCCCAGGGACCTTACCGTCCCATCTCAATCTCCTTATGGTCTATTTTTCAACATCCTCTGCAATTTTGGCTTCCAAACTTCATATAAGCTGGGATTATGTTGGCTGTTCACTCTGTTCTTCAGAAGATTGACTAGGTGTTCCAGTTGGGTATACTGGCAAGTGGGTTCAGCTCCCACCTACCTTGCTGCCATCTTCCAACCTAAATAAGATCTTTAAAAAAATAAATGATGATCACGATGTATTGCTGTTTTAGATAAAGTGGGATGTTAGGTTGAGATTACAATCATTGAACGTCAGGGGCTTAAAACAAGAAACATTTTTCACGCTCGTACTGCAGAGGTTGATGGGGCCTCTACTCTGCGTAGCCATCTACATACAGCTCAGATAAGGGAGGCTTTGCATCTTGAAGTTACAATGTGTAGAAAAATTAGTCTTTTTATTTTCTACTTTTTTTTACACATTCAATTTGACAAATGTGTTTCTTCTGTTTATATTTAATTGGCTCAAACTATTTGCATGGTCCTACCCAGCTGCAAGAACATAAAGAAAGTGGGCAATAAATGTTTGGTAAACATTTTCTCTGCCTTATCAACCAACAATAACAAATTTTTATTGAGAACCTTTACATATGTAAACCACTGAGCAAAAAGCTAACAGAGAGTAAGATATAAACTCTTCTTTGCCCTCTGAAAGCCTATAAACTAACCACAAACTTACTTTTCAATAATAGTCATCCAATTGAAATGACATAATAACTTTTTTGAAGGATTCTGAAACCAAATATCTATTCACATTTGAAAGAAAAAGAAAAGATGCTCAGCACCACTAGCAATCAGAGAGGTGCAAGTTAAAACCGTAGTGAATTATCGCCTTGCACCTTCCAAAATGGCTACCATGTGTAAATCGATGAATAAGTGCTGGCAAACAAGAGTGCACTCTAGTATATTCTTGGTGGGAATGTAGACTTGTGCAGCCACTGTGGAAAACAGTGTGGAATTTCCTCAAAAAGAAAAAAAATGGAATTGCCTTATCACCCAGCAATTCCACTGCTGGGAATATAGATCCTAAGATACCTGAAACACCAATTCAAAAGAAGTTATGCACCCCTATGTTCATAGCAGCACTATTTCCATTAGCTAAGTCTTGGAAACAGCCCAAGTGCCCATCAGTAAATGAGTGGATCAAAAAACTGTGCTACATTTACACAATGGAATACTATGCAGCAGAAAGAAAGAAAGAACTCCTGCCTTTTGCGACAGCATGGATGAGACTAGACACCATTATGCTAAGTGAAATAAGGCACTCAGTGAAAGACAAATATCATATGATCTCACTTATAAGACAAATCTAATGAAGAAAATAAACTAAAGAGCAAAATAGAACTAGAGGCATGAATCATGGAATAGATAGCTGTAAGAGGGGAGGGTGAGGTACGGAACTGACTGAAAGAAGGTTAAAGGATTAGTGGAAAAGCATACATGAAAGACCATGGACATGGACAACAGTATGGTGATCGACTATGGAAGTCAGGGTCAGGCTTGGTGGAGGGGAGTGAAGGGAGAAAAGTGGGACAACTGTAATAGCATAAACAATAAAACACTAAAAAAGAAAGAATATATTCAATAGAGTAGTTACATTACTTTAGAGTACTTTTCCTATGCATAGAGGCATACATATTATTATCATATGTAGATATAATTTATCATTTTCAAATTAATTACACTTTAATAATGATGAGCCTGTTCCTTACTCCAAACATACAGCCAATATATATAGAGAAAAGGTGAAATTTATCTCTGAGTCTAGAACACAGACTACCCCGCCTCTTACAATAGTAGTAAGCAGTTCTCTGCCTCCAAGAGAATATCCCAATATCACAGTTACAGGCAGTAGTCAAATGCTCACAGTGATAATTCTCTATTGATCTTCATGTCACTCTCGTGCCTTCTGTCAAAGCACCATATGGATCTCTTTTTGAGCAGCCCATGTGTATGGTACTTTATTAGATTTAAAGGTTGATGGAG
Source organism: Micronycteris hirsuta (assembly GCA_004026765.1). NCBI lineage: Eukaryota > Metazoa > Chordata > Mammalia > Chiroptera > Phyllostomidae > Micronycteris > Micronycteris hirsuta. Next base: position 31,699 of record PVJI01017734.1, on the reverse strand, counting down.
TATCAGTCAGTGTTCACCAGGGAAACAGAGACAATAGGATGCATGTATATGTTTCATGTATGTATGTGTGCATGCATGTATGTATTCATTCATTCAAGTCCAAAAACAGTAGCATAGACTGGCAAGTAGAGGTCCAGGAAAGAGCTGATGTTGTAGCTCAGGTTTGATGGTAGGTTGCAGGTAGAATTTCCTCTTCCTACAGGAATGACAGCCTTTTTTCTCTTAAGACCTTTTTTAAGATAGAAGAGTTGGGCTGAGAATACAGTCACCAAATCTCAGAAACTGAATGCAATAAATATTTATTTCAACTGATGGTATAAGGCCCATCCACATAATGAAAGTGGTCTGCTTTGCTTATAGTCTACTGATTTGAATGTTAATCTCATCTAAGAAATATTTTCACAGCAACATCTAGACTACTGTCTGACCACATTCTGTATACTGTAGTCTAGCTAAGTAAATGCATAAAATTCACAATCACAGATGAGAAAGTTCTGGTAAAAATACTTAGAAAAAAAATAGCCCTGGCTGTTGTAGCTCAGTGAATTGAGTGCTGGCCTGTGAACCAAAGGGTCACAGGTTCGATTCCCAGTCAGGACACATGCCTGGGTTGTAGGTCAGGTCCCAAGTAGGGGGTACATGAGAGGAAACCATACTTGCATGTTTCTCTCCCTCTCTTTCTTCCAACCTTTCCCTGTCTAAAAATAAGTAAATAAAATATTTTAAAAATACTTAGAAAATTATTTTTCTCACCTATCAAAATTTGTACTGCTAATGTAAAGTTTATTAGGATAAATACATTAGCACCAAATGTGATTCTAGAGTCATTTTACATTTAAATATTTTTGAAATATTCAAAATTAAGCCCAAGTCAACAGAACTCTTACTGAAGATGAGCAGGTGACATTAATTTACCCCCCTCCTCTTCCCCAAGAGAAGCTGCTCTCCTGGTGAGTTCAGCTCAGTGCACTTCACAAGCATTCCTGGAGACCTGAAGAAAGACGACAAAAAGCCCTGTATTCTCTTATATCTACTGCATCATCCAGTTTTCATTATCTATACTTCCTCATAGTCTTAATTATATTTTCATGTGTATAGGCCTTGATTCCCCAAAATAATTTCCCTAGAGAATGATATGTTTCTTAACATAATGGACTGTGTCTTTTACTGGCAAGCTCTACGGCACTGTGCACAGAGCAACTGCTTGAAAATATTGCTTCGATGCGTTAAAAATGAAATTCCTTCTGTTTCAGAGATTTTTATTTAGAGAGGAACGAAATCCTTACAAAAATCAACTTAAGAAGAATGATTTATGTGTGATCTAGGCATCAAAATGACATCTTAGGAAAAGTTATGTGGAAGTAGTATGGAATTCAGCGTCAGGAGAACTGGCATCTCCTTCTAGCTCAGTGGCAAAGAAAAGGCATGACTCAGGACATGTCAACACTCCCGGCACCTGCGCTCATCACCTAGCAAGGGAGAGAGTGAGTTGGTAAAGTTTCCAAGATTCTGTAACTCTTTGAAATACTCTAAGACTATTTACATCTTTATTTCTCCCAAATTATCTTGGCCATGTTATTCATACTGAGATAATCTTCTTTAAATATAATGAACACTGAATTCCATTTAATGCTCTATTAGTTAAGCTGCATCCCGATTTCTGACACTCAGAAACTGTGATATAATAAATGGTGCTGTTTAAGCCATTAAAAATAGTGTAATGAATATTGAAATAATACCTTTAAATTGTTTTGTAATTCTCAGAAGAAAAGCCTTGTAAAGAGAAGAATTATATAATTAATAAAGGGAATCCAGATGGCACATAATAAACAAAAACATTCTGGTATTGTATCATCCTGTTGTAGTTGAAAGACATTTTGAAAAAGAAAAATAAAAGTAGTACTAATAGCTTTGAAAGAACCAAGTTCCTTCAGCATTATCAGCATTATGGCTGACATTTCTGACTATTTTCTATGTCATTATGATTGACAGTTTGAATAAATCTAAATGAAATATTAGCAATCCAACCCAAAATAATGTCAAAACCTCCACATCCAAAATGAGTGTCAAACTCCCAACATAATCCATAATTACAAGACTTCAGCAAATCACAATCCTGTCATTTTTTTTAAAAATGGGAAGTGTAGTAATTGCTTCTTGGTAGGATACTTTTTGTTGTTGTTGAGGAGTCAAATTTAAACCATCTGCAGACAGATGGAGGGAAAGTGAAATTGGGGCTGTTACCAAAATCTTCTGCAGCTGTCAGGGTACATTTGAGGCAGTCCGAATGGTTCGTCAGCAGTAGGCAAGACTACATCCTGGGACAAAGAAACGGGACCTGGGGCTCAGGGGTCTCCGTCTCACGGCTGGTTGTTTTGGCAAACATGAATAAGTGATGACTGGTGTGGCACAACACTGCTCCCCTGGGCCTGGGCTGCAAATTCCGTTCGAAGTCTCTGGTGTCCTGTTTGGTCATCAGGCCACGTTGTAACTTCCAGTCATTCCAAGGAGAACCAACTAAGGCTGCAGGTACAGATACTGACACATCCTTCCTCTTCTGATTATCACTCAGTTACTCCTGCTTTGTCTTACCCATCGAAGAAAAGAAGAAAAAGAACAGAGAGTCCAGCATACCACAGGCATGGCCATTTCATGAAATACAACAAAACTAGCTGCCCAGGAAAAGCACTTCTGGAAACACTGGCACCCATTTCATGTTGGGCACGTCACCAGGTTCTTTTCAGTTTTGGGGGTCTTCAGATGACAATTATTCTAGATTTTTTCCATGTCTTTATTTCATGTAATCTGATTAAGGATATTCTTGATTGGTATTCATATAATTTACCAGGGTCAAATGAATTCTTAGTACATTAGGTCCCTATTAAAAAGGAAGGAGAAAGGAGAAAAGATATAAAAAAAAAATGTTTACAGCAAGAAGACTATTCACTTAATAGCCATCATGCATACTGTATTTTTGTTGATGTATGGGTCTTTTTTATGATTATGAACTTTTGTAGCTTTTACTAGATGGAAGAAAATAATCCCATATTAAAATTTCTCATAGTGGCCAAACAATCCTATGAGGGGTGATCCCAAAATAACTGGAATTTATTTATAAAAAGTTGTGTATTTATTCTTACATGTTTAAACTTCAGCCATCTGTGCAACACTCTCCATTTCATGCAATGCACCTATCAAGACTTTTTTCCCCACTGCTCAATACAGTTTTTGAACTCATCAATTTTGATGCCTTTTAGTGCTTCTACTGTTTTTTGTTTCACCTCTTCCACATCGGCAAACTGTTTCTTTTTGAGGACTTTTTGTCATCTGGGGTAACAAAAAAAAATCACTGAGGGTGAGATAAGGTGAATAGCAAGGATGGAGCACAGGGGTCAATTTTTGGTAAAAAATTGCTGAATGCTCAGTGCTGTATGGGCAGGTATACTAATAAATCACCCATCATGAAATAGGCAAATGGGTTGAAATAGTCTTTTAAAAAAAAAAATATATATATATATATATATATTCACTGAAGCTGAACACAGTTCTCACAATAACACCAGCTGGTACATTGATACAGATGGGTTCCTAGAACACTCACCTAGTGTGGGAAACTTGTACTACACGGGGCCCACCCTCCAGACGATAATTCTGGTTTTTTTTTGTGTTCCCCCTCATATTATATCTGAGATATGTCACATGCCTTCCGGACTCTATACTGTTTGCTCACTATAAAGCTATTGAGGATTCTCTGTTATACTCAATTCCCTTATCTCAATCTTATTCATCCTGTAAGACCCTTGAAAGCCATTTTCTACTGTGTATATAGCATTTATTACCAGCTGCAATTATAAATCACATGGTTATCTTGCCTGGGAACGTAATCTTTCTATACCAGTACAAGTTCCCCATATAGACTCTTCACCTCTGTGAACAATATCCTGTGGTCCACTTCTCAGTATTTAAAATATCTTTAAAGCACTTTACACAGAGTAAGAGCTTCTAGGATGATGATAATGGTATTCATTTGAAGTCTCATTTCGAATGGAAAAAGAGTTTTAAAAAATACTTGTGGAGATTATTGCATCATATAATATTTTCAAGATGTTAGGGTGAAAATATGTTCAAAGATAAAATCCTGTGGGCTTAAGTTTCAACATTTATCATGACTCAGTAGTATTCATGTTCACCTCTCACTTAAGGGCAGAGCCCCTTTCCAAGAAGAGAATGGAATGCAGAGCAGTTCTCAGAGCAAGAATGAGAAAGTTGTTTAACCCTTGCAATGTTGAGAGTGAGAACTGAGGTCATTACTGAAAATGTAGGCAGAAAGAAGATGAGAACCTAAACATAAAAGGGAGACTGTAAGTAGAAAACATGTGGTTGGCTTCATATTGCTTTTGGCGTATGGGGTCCAGATCTATTTCTAGACTTAAGAAGCTATAGCAGGAGGGGCTGAACAGGGTCAGACTTTCTTCATCAGGTCATTTGATTGGGAATGTGTTGGCTGTCCAAGAACATTACAGAAGTACTTTGTGTAGATCATTTCCATGATATTAAAACAAAAAGCAAAGTAATTATTAATGTATAGCTATTTGTATTAAAAATTGGACACATTATTTGTTAGCTCTTCTGTTATTCCTGGAAGGAAGAGAGGCAAGAAGCTGCAGGTAACAACACTTACGTTCTGTCAATGGGGGCTTATCTTGCCAGGTCTCTGAGAGCTTAACATAGGTCATCCCTCTCAATCCTCAAAATACCCTTAAGAGGTATATGCTGTTATTATCCTGGTTGTTCAGAAGGAGAACAGAGCATAGAGAGGTTAAGCAACATGTTCTCACACAGGGCTAGTAAATGGAGAAAGTAGAACGCAAGTGCAGACAGTCTGGATCCAAGAGGCACGCCCATAACCACCATGCGAAACTACCTCACACCATCAGATATTCCAAACATGCAGTCGTGTGGCAAGGACTGGGCGAAGATGAGACAGGTTCTAAATTTACAGTCGGTAACCTGAATGGAATGACTGGACTTTGAGAGCAGTTGAAAAATACAGGAAATCAGTATATTTATTACCCAATGCTTACTCTCTGGCCCTGAATGAGGGCACTTGTGTGTAGAACTATTTTGATACATCCTTAAAATCTTTGCTTGGTACTATGTTATGTTCTTGGCTGTCAGTGTGCTGGGTGCTGGCAGTGACGCTTGCCCAAAAACAATCCAGGAAGTCACAGTTTCCTCCACATCTTTGGTTTTTAGCACAGTTGTCATTCTAGTGGCTGACTTGAGGTCCTGCTCAATAGTGATTCCCACTTCGAGCTGCAGTTCTGCAGGTTGTCAGTAAGATGCCCTAGAGTTTACCTCCAGGGACTGACTCTTACAGAGCAGAACAGAGCAGTGAGTGAAGGCCGAGTCTAACAAATTCTGCACCTACAATGTAGAAACACCACGCTATGTATACTTTGTAAATGACAAAAATGCCCATTATATTCACACATCACATCTTGGTAATTTGTTGAATGCTTGATACAGATCACTAACTATTACATAACTTAAACCAATTTCTTTGGATTAAAATTTGTATCCTTAAATATTTCTCAGCACTTCAAAAAAGTAAAAGCCTAAATACTGACCATCACAGTTTCCATTTACACTCATGCTCTAAGTTTATTTCCTCACTTGGCAGTTAGATTAAGAGGGTATCTATTCCTTAATGTGCTGGGTGAGTTTAGCTTTCCTCTCAAGTGCAGTTTTTTTCAAACATTCCAGATTTCTGTGCACTTTCACATAGAATGACTCTCTCACAGTTTTTAATTTTGTTGTGCATGCTGCTACTCATCTGCCTATTTAATTACCTCTATTTTTCTTCTTAGAGGTGCTTTTCTTTAGGTTTTCTTATGATTTCCTTCGTCCATCACAGAAGATCTTTTACTGTTTGTAAATCAAAGTTAAAATAAAATTCAGGCTTAGAGAATTTCCAGTTAAGCAAGCTATGATGCAGAGCACATATATTTATTTCACTTCCTTCCTAAAACTTCAGTGTCAGCTCAGAAATACAAATGACAATAAAAGTGTTGAGTGCAGTGAGGCTATCATCAGGACAAATATTTAGTTAACTTCTGCATAATAAAATTCAGGTAAAATTATTCAAAAGATAAATCAGATGAACGACACCCGAGTTTAGAGCCAATATAGAAGAAAACTTCATAAATAAATATGAGCTGCTATGTATTAAAAAACTCAATGACCAATTTAAATGTTAAAAAAGGACTTGAAGAAAAACTCTAGAAAATTACTAGAACATACACAAAAAGAGAAAGAGACAGAAGTGTAAGAAAACAGTGTTAGAGATACGGTTGATCGTTCTGGGAAGGTCGCCATCTGTGAAACAGAGATTCCAGGAAGGCAGAATGAAGAAACCAGAAGGTATGTAGACAGAACAGGGCTCTCACAGATGTCTATGCCTTAATTTCCAGAATTGGTGAGTATTTAACTTTATATGGTTAAAGAGAATTTACAAATGGATTAAATTAAGGATTTTAAAGGTGAGATACTACCTTGACTTATCTAGGTGGGTCCAATGTAATCAGCAATGATCTTCATAAAGGAAGGTTTATCGGAGGCTGAGCCTGTGAGGACAGAAGCCGAAGTCTGACGGATTCAAAGAAGGAGCCATGAACAACAGAGGCATGCAGCCTCCGGAAGCTGGAAACGACAAGGGAATGGATTCTTCTTCATGGCACCCAGAACAGATACTGCATTGTGGGCACCTTGACTGTAAGACTTCTAATTTCCAGATATAATAAGATAATAACTTTGTGTTGGTTTAAGCCACTATGAATATGTGTTAATTTGTTACAGCATTACTGGGAAATTAATAAAAAGAGAATGAAATAATCAAGGGGAAAATAGAAGGAAATTTCCTAAAGGCAAAAAGAGAAGAAAAAAGAAAAAACAAAAACAGTGCTTTTAAGATTAAATGAATTCCTTAAGTACAAAACAATATTTAATGAAAAAAAGACATAACTAGAAACATCACAGTTTAGAAAGAGACTTTAAAAGTTGCTAGGAGGAGGATTCAAAACCAAACTTAAAGCTGAACTGAACAGCTACTGACAAAGGACCCATTTGAAGAGGTGCATCATTTTTCTCATAACCATCGTTGGATATTAGAAAGCGATGGCACATGCCTGTCTAGGATAATGGTTTTAAAATTTGATAGTCTTAGGCAAACTATTAATCAGATGAGGAATAAAGACATTTTTGAAATGTAAGAACTCAGTTTACTCCCTGTAAATCCTTCCTTGAAGAAATACATAAAAGTATACTTTGACAAATAAAGCATGAATCTGAGAAAAAAAAATAGGGAATCCGTGAATCATACTCAGGAAACCAAAGAATAGAAATTTCTAGGTAACAGATAAATATCAGTGTAGAAACCAAACAAGTCAAATTAAAATAAGAAGTCAATGAGTTTTGAGAAAAACTTGTTCAAGAAATGAACAACATGAGGCCAATAATATAATAAAAAAGCTGAATGGTCTTGGATATAAGATAAATACATATTAAAACAAAAGTTCTTGTCCTGGTTGGTGTGGCTCAGTGGACTAAGTGCTGGCCTGCATACCAAAGAGTTGCCAGTTCGATACCCAGTCAGGGCACATGTCTGGGTTGCAGGCCAGGTCCCCAGTGGTGAGCACGAAAGAGGTAACCACACATTAATGTTTCTCTCCCTCTTTCTCTCTCTCTTCCCCTATTTCTAAAAACTAGGTAAATAAAAAAGAAAACATAAGATCTTGTAAAAAGTATACTATACCCTCACAATTATACTGGTCTTTAATATTTCATTGTTATTTGACCTTTTCTCCTCTTATATATTTGAAGAATTCATAAAAAAAAAATACAGGTTTGGTCCTATCAGGAAGCATAGATTAGTTTGAAAGTGGGGTTTCATTTGGTTTTCTTCTGCAAAGCAGAAGTGGGTTTGAATCCAGTCTCTGATTTTTAGTGAATGTTGAATCTGGTACTGTCCTTATTGAATTTTCTTTTTATGCTTTCTAAGCCGGACAATAGGTTCCAATTCCTACACATAGGTTAAAGAATTACTTTCAATGAGGTATCATGTAAAAGCCCCTATCATAATGTACACATTTATTATATACTTTTTACCTTTCTGTCGTACACTTGGAAGCATCAATTTGAGCTCTTTTTCTATTCACTATCCTCAATAAAATCTTGGGGTCTCACAGTTTATGAGGTCATACTCACTTCAGTTCAGGGTTAAGAGTCTCTGTAAAGCGTCTTGAGAAGTAGCTCCTTTTGCAAGATTCTGCTTAACAGCCAAAGTCTCAATTTTAAAAGCCAGCCCTGATGAAAGGATTCCTCATATTTTCAAATAAAATTATTTTTTCGTTTTCACAGTTAATTGAATGCTTGCTTAGGAAACAGGAAGGAAAATCCTAAATTCTTTCACAGCTTGTTCCTTTTTTACACCCACTCCTTCCACTGACCGCCCTGGGAGTTTGAAAGAACATCCCAGGACGCCTGACAGCGTAGTTGCAAAACCTGTAGCAGTTGAAATGGTCCAGCCATTATTACAAACTTTTGGCTCAGTGGAGACTTTTGGAAGTTTCATCATTATTTGCAGTGCCTGGAAATATTTTTTCAGAACAAAAGGAAGGAATCTGAATGTACACTAACCACAGCCTACTCTTGTTTCGCCATCTGTAGCCTCCCATTATCTGACCCCCGGAGAAATAAACACATTGTTTTGGCACGTTCTCCATCTGAAGCGCCTGATGCAGATTCATAAGGTGGTTCTTCCATAGAAGGTATATCTAACATGATACACCTTTGAGCCATAACCATATCAAAGAAATTTTCCTGTTTATAGTTATATCAGAATTTATGAGCTATATGCACTTCAAATAGACATTTCTCCCCAGAAAAACACTGTTTGTTTCTTTTTTGCCCTTTACTGTCAGCACTTTGATCTAGCACTCACTGAGCCCGTGAAGCTTTGGAATAGATGGTGAGGGCAGCATCAACTCTACTGCTGGGCTCTGGGGGTCCTGCCCTGGGTTCCTTCCTCTTCACACTCACAAATAGCCAGAGATCTATTGCAGCAGGGGAGGGAACGGCCTCTCCTACTCCTCCCTGACAATTCCCAGCAAGAGGGCCCCCTCTTACATTCAAAAATATTTTCAAATTACTTCCTAATTCTTAATAGTTCGAATAATGCTTTGCTGTTGTGACTTTTCCCGCCTCTTATCCACAACCATGCATGCACAAATATAGTCAGTGACCCCGCTCCGAGTCCTGATCACACACTGAAAAAGAGCACGGATGGAATTTTGGTTTCTGACTCTGCACCTCTGGAAATCAGAAATTACCACTCTGTCCTGTTTCCGGTTCTGCACGTAAGGAAGTTGGATATTGCCTCTTTCATCTTAACAAGTAAAAGCCAAACAGACTGAAAAATCAGCCACTCTTCTTGCATCTGTAAAAGAGGGAAGACCACAGGGCAAGCTGCCCCCACCCCAAGATTGGAGAAACAGGCAAATGCAGGCAGTCTTGATTTACAGGAGCAGAAACTCACAAGTGGAAACCTGTAATGGAACCACACTGTGGTAGGAAAACCTGAACTGTAATTGAAAGGTTTCTGGAGACTCGGTGAGGACAAATCTGAGAGTGAAACCCCAGGGGAACTGTCATAGGGGAGGAGGGGCAAATATTGTGAGATTTACCTCCAGGGCTTGACCAGAGTCCTACGGTAACTATCTGGAAAAATTCCCACAGCATTTCCACTGAGGGATGAGAAGTGGAACTATTTTGGAATACCCCAAGGTGGGCCTCAGAGGAACGCAGTTAACAGGAACTTAACGTGCTGGGGTTTTAATGGAGCCTAAGTGACAAGAGGAAAGGAAATACCAACTTCAGCACAGCTAGCCATTCTGCCCCACCAAAGGGAGAAAAAACACCGAGAAACACTTGTGAAACTTACAGTCCAGAGGCACACATTTACTAAAACACTGAGATCTAATCATAGGACTATAGAAGATTTCCCTTCCCTTTATCATGGCCACAAAACTGAAGGCCTATTGACAACAGTTTCTTTTACTCAGTATGTCATGTCCAACTCTCAAGATAAGTTACAAGGTATACCAAAGGCAAAAAAAAAAAAAAAAAAAAAAAAAAAAAAAAAAGAGGGGGGCTTGACACCAGAATTTGAAGTATCAGACTCAGTGCAAGCAAGGAGTGGAATGAAATATTTAGAATGTTCAGAGAGGACAAAAAAATCCCCCATTAAGCTAGAACCATATGCCCTGTGAATTTAGCTTTCCAAAGTGGAGAAGAAATAAATACTTTCTCATACAATCAAAAATTGGTGAAATTTGTTGCCAGGAGACCTGCTTCAACAAGAAATGTTAAACAATAAAAACAGACACTTCCATTGAGAAAAGGAAAATAATGCAGTCAGAAATTCACATCTACTTAGGGAAAGAAAGAACATAGCAGAAGGCATAAGTGAAGGTAAAATAAAAGGTTTTGTTTTCTTATTCTTCATTGATCTAACAGATAAGTTTATTTTCAAATTAATAGCAACAGTGTTTCAATCATATGTTTATATATGCATCATATATTTATTTGCTATGCACACATGTATATAACTGAAATGAAAGGCAGTAATAATGCAAAAGGTGGGAGAAAGAGATTAGGATTATGTTATTATTTTCAAGTAGTTGTGCTTCCTATGACATGGTGTGGAGCCCAGGAAGTGGTATAGTACTTTGAAAGTGGATTTGGGTTACTTGTAAATGTATATTGCAAACTGTAGGGTAATGTCTTTAAAAAGTTTTTTTTTACATATGATTTATATGCTAAGAAAAGAGAGAAAGAATAAATGGAATCATATAAAATGTTCACTTAAAACCACAAAAGGCAATAAAAGAGTAGAAAACAAAAATTGGAATACAAAATAAGAGCAACAAATAGAAACTGGGGTCAGCTATTCTCCTACCATTTCACTTGTTAAGAAGCTGAGTTAAGGGAATAGAGTAGAAGATGCAGCTCCGATACCTTAATGGTGGCTCTTAATTTTGTTTTAATTTAGATTGGCCTCCTCTGGGCTCCCTCTATTTCTCGCAAATGCACTCTCTGGAATGTTCTCTGTTCGTCTTGCCCACTTTGTAGCTGGGCCTCCTACATGCCTCTGAAATTAAAGTTTTATATTTTGAATTTATGGATGTTACAGTCCTTCCAGGAGCATAGCCACCCCTCACCTGGTTACTCATCTCACTCCCAGTTTCAGAAGGCTAACACATGCAATTCTCGGCCGTGTGTCTTCTTGGCCTTGACAGCAGTTTACCTCATCTGACCACGGTAATGCTGCTCACCGACCTGGTGACTTCCACCTGGTCTCCCCACTGTAGAACCGAGTGTCAGCCACAATTTCCGTACTGTGCTCCTCCACCCTCTTCACTGACTGGGCCACCTCATGTTAACACCGTTTGCAGAGCAGAGTAGTTCTCAATGATCTCAGTTGAAGGAGTGGGTCACAGTCCCTGGGATTGGTGCTCTTTTCAAATTATCTAACAGACTTTTTTCACTCCCAGATCCAATGGAGAGAGGGAATACTGATATAGAAATCAGTCTCCCTTTCTCCCTGGCTCCATCCACTTTCTGACCAGCCCTCCGAGTCAGGGGGAAGCGTTATTTCACTTGTCACATTGCCACCTTCCTTCCTACGGTAACCTCAGGGTGTCATGGTTGTTTTCTCTGTTAGAATACACCTAGGCTAGCCCTTTATATAGTAAATAAAAACTAAATAAATCAAACCAATATTTATTTTTCTCCATGCGGGGAATTTAGATTTCTGTCCTATAAAATATTACTAATATGCTAATTATTTTCATATTATTTCTCTTTACATTTCTTCTGAAACACACTTTAATCTTCTTGTCCCCCCATTGACGCCTATGGCCCTGGACATCAGATCAATGAGCGTGATGGTTATATATGCAGAAAAGAAAAAAGAGTGAAGTGCATTAATACTTTCACATCGTAATCTGCATTGCCATTCTTATCTAACTTCTCTTCTGATGTCAGATGCACGTTTCAACTGCCCATCTAAAACTTCTACTCGGAAGTCTAATAATCAGTGCAAAGTCCTCATGCAAAACTGGGATTCCTTATGTTCTCCTCTACCCCTAAAACTCACAAGTGAATCTCATTTATTGTTATCATTTCTTACTTGGTGACTTATTCCAGAAACCATAGTCACTATTGATTTCATCATTTCCTTTCTCTTACCTTCTATATGTTTCAAGTACACCAACTACAGAATATCTTCCCAAAATCCTTAGGAAAAATGATTGACCTCTGTAAATATAAGCTTAATTTTTGGTGCTAAAAATATACTACTATGTAGGTCACAGGTTGTTGTCAGAATTAAGTGAGATGATGGATGGACATAAATTTCTTGTTAATGGAAGCAATTACTCTTGTTTCTCCTCTCATAAACTTCCACAGGCTTCTCCTTTCCTACTGGGTCCTTCTGTGTTACTTTCAAGCTTTTAGCAAAATATTCAAGATTCGTCATCATCTGCCATCCTCTTGAACACTCTGAGTGTCCAGCGCTTGAGCCACTATTAATTTTTCTCTTTCAGCGTCAGCCTTGCTTTTCACAGTTAGATGTGCTCTCCACTGTTTGTCTCACTGCTTAAAATGCCATGTGCTCACTTTGCACCTTTGCCACTTACTCTCCATGTAACCTTGGGAAGATGTCATGTCACAGTCTCTCTTGGCCTCAGTTTCCTGCATTCAAGGCTAGAGATAAAAATAAAACTGAACTCATAGAAGCTTTCTGAGGATTAAACACAATAAAGCATATTGATACTATGAATTATTTGGCTTATTGTAAAAGTCCAGTATATGTCAGACACTAACTAAAGATCACATTATTAATTACTATTTATTATTATCAGCAGCAGCAGCAGAAGCCAACAACTTTCCAGAGAGCTCTTACTTAACCTCGAAGAGATAGTTAAAGTACCACCTCACTTGTAGAGACTGCTCTATGGCAATCTGTTCATTCACACCTGGGGTGTCTTGTGCAATGTTGTGTTGATTTACTCTCAGCTTTTCAGCATCTTGAAGGCAGAGTCCATGGCAGTCATCTTTATATTTTCAGTATCTGGTCAATGATTGCACACAGTAGGTGCTCAAAAAATAGTTGTTGATGAAAGAAGGACAAAAAAACATAATAAAAGTTACTGTGCTCTTAGTGTGTGACAAACTGTTCTAAGATCTTCTATTTATTAAGATACCTAGTTCTCTAACAGCCCCGTGATTAGATACTCCTATTATCAGTCCCATTGCACATCTGGGAAACTGAGATGTGTAGAAGTGAGCTGACCTGGTCATGGCCAAGCATCAAGGTTATTTAGCTCTAGAGTCTGTGTTTCACCTTAATACTACATAACTTTCCCTGGGCAAGAAGAACGATGGAAAGGTGGAGGATGGAATTGGACACTCTCTAAGATCCTTCCTGATAAGCATTCTGTGATCCCAGGATTTCTCGTCGTGTCTTTGAATCTAATATATGCAGAAATAATACATAAAGAAATAATTTCTTCAGAAGTTTCATAAAAATTTCTAACTGTTCATATTTATTCACAAGGCATATCTTATCTAATAAAATGACTCTTTCAAATTAATTAACCATAGCATGCCTACTCATACTCTCACCTACTTATAATTTTATTCAGGTTCATTTTCCTGAGATAAGTGGTTATGTTTTAAACGGAATCTATTAGGAGTCACCTTGAATATGGACTTTTATAATTTTCAAAGTTTAAGCTCTAACTGCCTTAATCACACACAAAAGTTTTGCTCCATGTCTGGCTATGCTGGATTTATGCATTTAAAAACACACTGAATTCAGGCAGGTGCTCCTGGAAAGGCTGTCTTGTATAGCAAGGGGCAGGCATTTCTCTTAAGGTTTTAACCAGTTTCCTGTATCCCTGAGAAGAGGGAACCGAGGGACACTTCATGTTTGTTAATACAACTATTGTTGTACATGATGAGAGTAGATAGACTATGTGGTAGAGTAAGATGAGTGAGCTGGCATTCTATGAAAGGAAGAGGTGTCAATGAAATGTGGATTACCACCATGGGCAACTGGGGCTCACTCCTGCTAGGGACCCTCGGAATTACTTCTCTGAAGCTGAGGCATTTGCTGTAATTCTTGTCCTTTCTTGTTGAGAGTTGTACCCTATGGCTGTTAATTATCCCACACTTCCAAGCTGCTCTCCCTGTGTGCAGTGAGTGAACTTCCTGTAACTTCCACAGGAGCTCTAAAGCAGAGAAACAGAGAAGCAGGTGCTTGAGGTGGGATGCTGCCAAAGTGCATGGGCGCTCTCCACAAGTGCAGCTGGAATTGAAGGTTCATTAGGGACCTTCACGCAGAGTCCTATATCATCTACTGCAGCCTCCCTTTCAGGCTCAGAAAAGTTACTGCCCCACATCAAGCTCAGCTTTTTTATAACTCTTCAAAGTTGAGGTTAGCCACAACCTCTTGAAAAAACGAGAATTTAAACAGGTTTGGTAGAGCATGCTGCAATTCCTGCTCCAAATGCTATAAATGATATTCATCTTCTTTTTCTCCCATCCATTCTAGAGTTCCCTCACACTAGGCTGGCTCGCTAGCTGGTGGACACGCTGCTTGCCTGAAAGAGAAACATAGACCTTCATCCCTTAGGTATCTGAATCCTTGTTGCCTTGGCCCTTTTCAGGCAATTATTGCTACAAATGACTTTTCTTGTTGCTACTGAGCATAGAAACAGCAGGAGATGCCTCTGTGGTCCCCTTTAGTGGGCAACACGTGTCTCCATGCATCCATTACATGACAGTGACCATAGAAACTCAGGATAAGCATGATCAATGATGTTGTTAATTCATTAATTTCTTTACTTGCTTCTTGGCAGGTATGAGGAACCAAAAAAGCTAAAGTGTTAGGTTTGGAGAAACCTGTAGTATGTCACCTAGAAGAAACATTTTCTTTCTGGGGTTCAATACTTTGAATCTTGCAGGAGTGAGCAGCACAAACTCCCTAATGTGTCATTGGGAAGGATAGCGAGAGTGGTCAATCATTCTTTCAATATTTGATTCCCATACCTGTGTATTATAGTACCTGTGTAATATAGTACTATATTATTATATGGTATGAGACATATAACAGCTGTTGATTAAAAATGAATAGTGCATTATAGAAGGTAATGCCCTAACTACACAAGGTGCCTTTCCCACACTAGCACCTTGGCTAAGCCTCAAAGAGGCCACTTTTACACATTCTGACTATCTATGATCTTGTGATTGCACACGCTCACCTTGGTGGTAGTATTATTTTTGACTTACAACCACGGTTGGGTAAGGGTGGGGTAACCTCAAGTTTGCTCTTACTGTTTCACCTTAATACTCTTATTCAGAAATCAAATGTGAGGGTTCTACCAGATTCTAGATATTTATGATCTGAATAAAAACTAAGGGTCTTGGAAAATGACCAGGATGGGTCCATGGAGAGATTAGATCTATTGCAAGATAGCTTTAGGGCATAAATTTATGTACTGCATTGCAATAATATAGCAGAGATAAGGGTCACTTTCATTTTATTATCAAGTAAGACTCAGTTTTCAACATCTCTTGAAAGATATTGGATATTCCTCTTCCTCACTGTGCAGTAATTTTAGTACAGGGTCCTTTCAAAAAGAGATTGGTGTAGCATTTAGTATACACTTCTAGGGGCTTAGCAGGTCTTTACTCACGGGAACTAGCTCCCTTTCAGTCACTAGGCCCTTGTGTCTGAAGCTGACCATATCTGGAAACTGTGTGAAGAATAGTAATTTTCATTGCAGAGGTTTATGGAGGCCTTAGCCTTAGCTACTAGCTCTTGAGTTTTTTCCAGTTATACATATCAAAAACACTCTTGTTGGCCACTCATTTATTTAACTTCTAGATATACTAGTCTCCTAGCCTTGATCACAGAACCCTGTAGGTCAGGGGTGTCAAACTTATCTTCACTGGGGGCCACATCAGCCTCACGGTTGCCTTCAAAGGGCCAAATGTAGAGCTCGTTGCCCCTAGTTAAGAAGTAGTTACATTTATACAGTCCTAAAATTACATTCAGCCCTTTGAAGGCAACCGCAAGGCTGATGTGGCCCCCGGTAAAAATGAGTTTGACATCCCCTGCTGTAGGTGAGGGCTTCCTTTTGTGCCAAACTTGTATTGCTGTGCTTTACAGTAGTTATAGTTACTTTGTTTCAGTTGGCTAGGTGCCACCACCTGATTTTTGCTATTCTAGGACAACGTCATTTTTATTAACACCAGGAGCCACTCTCTCACGGCATCACCTCCTCCTGTTAATTCTGTGCTACTGAGGAAAGCCGCATTGAGCTTCTCAAAGATGCTAGTTTTTCCTCATCAACGCATGTCTTCTTGGTGTACCAAGATTGCCATCCCAGATCTCGGGCTCCTACTTATTTTGTATTTTCACCATACTTTTGATGTAGAAGATCCACTGAAGCCAACCATTCCGTCTCTTTTTTTCATTTTGCTACCATTCCTTTTAAATCCTGAGCTCGAATTTCAGCCAAGTCTCCCCCCAGCTGTAGAAAATAAAGTCCTTAAAAATGTTCGTGGAGGCCTCTGACTTTCCCAGTATTCCCCGTGCTGATAGGGGGCTGACGTCAGGCTGTCATTCTTTTTCTCTAAGGTTTCCAATGCAAATAAAAAAGTCAGGTAATTGCCTGATCTTTAAGATCGCCATTGTCCCCGCCCAGTTCCAGTGTTAGAATTCCTCCATAGGCCGTTGTTTTCCCTCTCCATTCTAAAACAGGTGAGACTACAAGTGGTTGTGATGCCAAAAGCAGAGCTTTGGACAGGACTTATGAAAGGGTAGTTTCTTTGGAAAGTTATCCCTGGAAACAGAAGGGAAGGGAAGGGTAAAGTGACAACAGGCAAGGGGGAAAATGCTTATTCCCACTGAAAAAAACAAAACAAAACTCAATCCAGCTGTGAGCCTCACTCTCTCTAAAGAACTGTGTTGAGTGCACCTCCGAAGGGAGATCCAGAGCCTGGGAGCTTCGTCAACAAGTCCTGAGCTCCACTGATTGATGGACGGGTCCATGGGCATTAACTCTGCATTTATAGGCTGCTTTGCTGGTACTACTTGAGTTGCTATAACAGAAATGCAGAGGAATAATTCCGGTGTTCCATGTAGAGTGTGATGAGTGTGATAAGCTGTGTTTATGACAAATGAGTTGGATTAGAACAGACCAAGGGGATGTGGCATAGGACACAAAAAGAAGCATTTTCCTTCTACCCGTGATCTTATTTATACTCACAATATCCATTTTATGGATGAAAAAATCTAGGTTTAGCTTCTGAAATGATTTATCCACAGTTACCCGGCAAGTAAATGAAAAAATGCAATGAAAACTCACTAAAAGTGTAGAATTTGTAGTCCCATCTTAGACCTACTGAATCAGAATCTGTATTTCAATGTAATTCCCAGGTGCTATTCATGCATATTTTAGGTTTGCTAAGCACTGGTTTAAAGTGTTGTGTTTTTTAAAACAAGTGCCTGTAGTCATAAGTCAAACAAGAATATCTTATACATAGTAGGAAGTGATCTAAAAGGTGTCTTGCCCTTTTCAGTGAAACCAAAGAGATTTTCCTAAGTATGTTCTTTTTCAAATCTTAATTAATTAAAATATTTTGCTGTTAGGGACCCATTACAATTTTTTAAAAGATGTTTCTGGGAATCAGAGTTGGGTTGGGAAGTGATATAGAAAATATATTATTGTCACAGTTAGTGTGCAGCGAGAGGTAAAGAGGAAATAACACATTTGGGCACAGTTCAGGCACAACATGTGTGAGAGTGTATTAGTTTTTCTTTTATTTTTTATTGTTTATGTTATTACAATTGTTGTAATCTTCCTCCCATTGTGCCCTCCCCACGGCCCCCCTCCCTGCAGTCATTCCCTGCACCATTGTCCATGTCCATGGGTGATGCATGTATGTTCTTTGTCTAAACCCTTCACCATCTTTGAATCAGTTCCACCCGCCTCCCTCCCCTCTTGCAGCTGTCAGTCTGCTCCTTGTTTCTGTGCCTCTGATTCTACTCTGCCTGTTAGTTTATTTTGTTCTTTAGATTACAGTTGTAAATGAGATCGTATGGTATTTATCTTTCATGGATTGGATTATTTCAGTTAACCTAATAGTCTCCAGTTCTGTCTATGATGTTGCAAAAGGTAAGCAATTCTCCTTTTTTACCACTGCATAGTATTCCATTGTATAAATATACCACAGCTTTTTTTATCCACTCATCTACTGATGGGAACTTAAGCTGTTTCCAAATCTTGGCTATTGTAAATAACACTGCTGTGAGCACAGCGGTGCATGTATTTTTCGGAATTGGAGTTTGGGATTCTTTGGATATATTCCCAGAAGCGGAATCACTGGGTCAGAAGGCAGTTCCATTTTTAATTTTGTAAGGAAACTCCATATCATTTTCTAGAGTGGTTGTGTCATTCTGAATTCCCACCAACAGTGCACTAGAGGGTGTATTAGTTTTCTATTGCTGCTGTGGCAAATTACCAAAATCTTAGCTTAAAACAGCACAGATATGTTGCTGTTGACTTGGTGGGTTTCTCTGCTCTGGATTCCACCCTTTTCCTCAGGCTTAAGGAAAGATGTTAGCTGGCTGGGTTCTCATCGGGACACCTCGAGGAGCATCTACTTCCAAACTCATGCAGGATACTCTCCCTTTTTGAAAGTCTATAACCTTAACTCCATCTGCAAAGTCTTTGCCATGCTGTACAATATAGTAATAACTCCCACTGATTAGAGGATAGACATCTTTGGAGAGTCATCTTGCCTGCCGAAGAGAGTTTGTGTGCTTCAAAGGGTGGAGGAGGTAGTTTGGGGGGAGGTAGATTTCAGAGGGCTCTAAGTGACAGAAATAATAAATTCATTCATTGAACAAATATTTATTGAGTAAATACTGCTTTCTAGTATTCTGGTTTAAGATTTTAGCTTTTGAGCCATAGGGTGTCATTGAAAAATATTAAGTAAAAAAGTGGTAGAAAAAAATACCTGCCTAAGAAATGTTAAGCTACTGTCACCAGGCCATGAGGCAAATTTGAAGTAGAAGAGACTGATTTTTAACTTTTTAAAACTGCAGTTCAGGGGCCAAGAGATAAGGACTTGTTTTTAAAAACTGGCAATGGGGAGAGAAAGGAAAGGATGACTTTGAGAAAAGGTACAGAAATAATTGATAGGACCTCCTGGTTGATCTGAAAGGAAAGAAGGAGGGACGGTAATGCATGATAACCAGGAACTTTTGAGGAACAGCACAATGCTCATTACAATTGTTCTGATTCAAGAAGAACACAACAATGACCCAGAACACTGAACTGGCCTGCTTGAGCAGAAGCACCAAGTTAGCCAGAAGCAAATGACAAAAGTAAAAACACCAATTTTTGCATTCTCATTCCTTTATTCTTTTTACTTGCTGTGGCAGGATGTCAGGATGGACATCTGTCATAGCGTGAGTTCCATCAGCTTGACTTAACCACCAGGAAATTTCAAAATAACACAGCTATTCATATCTTACAATAATTCAGGTCTATTTGCAGGAATGCAATGGCATCTTAGAAAGTGTCCTTCCAGCAAATATATTGGTAAAGATTATAGTAAAGTATGGGCCCAAAGTGTTAAAAAATGACTCAGGAAAACTTTTCAATTAATTAAAGAGTACAAGCTCTGATTAAGTCAACCCTACCACTAAAGAAGGGTGGACATTTTTCTTAGACATTCTCAGATATTATCTCCTTGACTACATGAACCAGAGACATCATGGAGAAATAGAGGAATAGACACAGAGCATGGCACACACAGTGGTGTTTGTTTGAACATCCCTGAATAGGAGATTCTTTTTTTAAAAAAGAAAGAAACCCAATAAAACCTTTAGGAAATTATTCATACAAGTCCATACCTTGGTGCAGGTTTTGTTGCTTCAGTTCTCCTAGTTAAAAGCAGTTTTTACTTTCAGATTAATTTAATAGACAAACACAACAATGTTGAAGGTTATAATGCAATCCAAAACTGTCTCTATTGTTTTTTGTTTTGCCTTCACAAAAATGCATTGTGTCAAACATTTTTTTCTCCTTAATTTTTAAGCTCCTGTGTATTTTAAAAGAAATCCACGTGTGTCTTATGCATTTACACTTAACTTATCAAATTTCTCTTGTGTAAGAGTGACTTGGAGAACAAAAGGCTTGGGAAATTGTTCATTTGCCTTTGAAGCTCTTTTTATTAGGAAGCGAATAGCATATTTATTGTTATAGTTAATGTTAAACATGTAGGTGTTCAGTTTTCCAAGTATATAATTAACACTATCTAGATAAAATCTACATTTGTCTTTATACCTTGCTTCCCTAGCCTATTGACATAAAAGCAGTCTTCATCATCTTCATCATCATCATCAACCATTATTATATTATTATTTAGTACCATTATCATATTATTATTTAGTATTATTATTGTTATATACTTTATAGTAACATTACTGGCATTATAAAAATATGTATATTTTTATAACATCTTTACTTACAAAATGATTTTACCTCACTTATCTTTACTTAAATACTTGTGTGGTAAAAGATTATGTAGTATATTCATTTATTTCTTTTTCTCATTGCTTTACGTCCTTCATAAAGCTTTCCTTTTTCAGTTCACTTGTACTGTTTTCCCTTTCATGACTTTGAGTGTGCTATTCATCTCCCTTAGCTATTTTATCCTTCTCTACTCAAATCTCTTTATAATTATCTTTGTTTTATTAAATGCATTAAAACTTATATCTTCCTAAAATATTTAATTGTTGAACTCAAATGTTCTTTCTTAGTGATTCCATTTATTGACTCTATATACCTCTGGACACTGCATCATTTTAATTTGCTTATTTTCTGTAATAGCATAATCAATAAAATATACTTAAAATAATTTCCTTATTATCTGAATTACAGCCTGTTGCAGATCTTTAGGTACTCTTTTTTTTTTTTTTTAAGACTTTATTTATTTATTTTCAGAGAGAGGAGAAGGGAGGGAGAAAGAGCAATGTATGGTTGCCTCTCACATGGCTCTTATTGGGGACCTGGCCCGCAACCCGGGCATGTGCCCCGACTGGGAATCGAACTGGGACCCTTTGGTTCCCAGCCCATGCTCAATCCACTAAGCTACACCAGCTGGGAATATCTTTAGGTACTCTTAAATAATCCTGTGGAGCCCTGGCTGGTGTAGCTCAGTGGATTGATTGAGCGCGGGCTGGGAACCAAAGGGTCCCAGTTCGATTCCCAGTTGGGGCACATGCCTGAGTTGCAGGCCAGGTCCCCAGTGAGGGCCATGTGAGTAGCAACCATACATTGCTGTTTCTCTCCTTCTCTGTCTCTCTCCCTTCCCCTCTCTCTAAAAATAAATAAATAAAATCTTTGAAAAAAAATCCTGTAAATGTGTGCTCTGCAACCCAAAGATCCCCAACCATTTTTTAAAGTAGTGTCTATGTTGTTCTTTTTTTCTTTTATGTTTTCTCACTGTGCTTGGTTCTGATTCCTACAACTTAATAATCTCAGTATATTTGGATGATTGGTTGTAAATTTTTACTTTATTATGAGGTATGTGCTACTTATTTTCTACATGAAACAACAAGATGAAGAGCAGATAAAGTGGATTTTGACTCAGTCTCTTTTTAAAATTTGATTACATTTTTGTAATTTATTGTACTGTGAGGCTTGCCCTTTCAATTTTTTTTTTATTTAATTAGGATCTCAAAAACATAGTGCACTCAAGAAGAACAAACGGTGAAAAAGACTTTAATCAAAACTTCCAGTCATAAAATATTGTTCATCTACAAAACAGATTATGGCATACCACAGCTAGTAGGGCATCACTTAGTGCCACAGGCTGATGATGGGAAAAGGAAAGACAGCCTCTATTCTCAGACACTGTCTGGGGAGTTACAAATGGAGACAGTTCAACACTGTGAAAAGTGATAGGACAAAGGTGTAGAGGCAGGCATCGCAGTCTAGTTCAGAGGAAACACCTTTGGAGGGATCTTAAAGTCAGGCAGGTTGCGCAAGTTAAGCAATATAGTAGGCAAAATGAAAACCCTTTATTTAACAGATGCTCACGCACTTGTGTCGATCACTATTCCAGGCACCTACAAGTATTCTTTTTTTTAAGATTTTATTTATTTAGTTTTAGAGAGAAGGGAAGAAAAGGAGAGAGAGGGAGAAAAACATCAATGTGTGGTTGCCTCTCACGTGGCCCCTACTTGGTACCTGGCCCACGACCTAGGCATGTTCTCTGACTGGGAATTGAACTGATGCCCATTTGGTTCGCAGGTGGCGCTCAATCCACTGAGCAACACCAGCCAGGTCCTTTTTCTATTCTTATAACTATCCCATGAGTAAGCACTGTGACTGTCCTGATTTTACAAGTAAAGCACAAAAATGTTTAGTGAATTGCCCAAGGTCAACAGCAGGCACAGCCAGAATTCAAATCCAGGCAGTGTACCTCCAGGGCCCCTGTTCTTAGTCTCTACAGAAGGCTTCCGGCAAGAAATTTAAATACTCATGAAAGAGAAACATACAGTTACAGAATAGCAAGTTGTTTGGCATTGCCTATGGGCAAGTCGAAGCTAAAGAAGTAAATGAGAACAATGTCACATTAAAAAAAAACAGACTTTTATCTTAAATGAATTATTGTTATCATTGGAATGACAGAGTTTTATTTCAGTGCTATAAAGAATACACTATAGCATCATGGGGTATGGGATACAAGATGGCTGGATTGGACATAGCAGAAACTGGTAGGAGGTACCTGCAGTAACACAAGTGAGAAACGCGGTGGGGTATGGTAGGAGGGGAGCTGAAGCTCATGAGAGTCGTTCTCACAGGGACAGTTGAGGGCTTGGCAAACTGCTGGTGTTGGACAGCAGAGAGAAAGTCATGTCTGGAGTGAATCATCTACGTTTCTGATTAGGGCAATAGGGCAGAAGGTGGTGACTATTGAAGCAGGGAAGGTTTCGTGGGTGGGAAGATAGTGTAGGACCTGTGAGCGCAGGTTTAATGGCCACAGTAGAGGTGATGGCTCTGAGGGTCTGGGGTCTGGGGCTCTGGCAGGCCACACCAGTGGGAGGCTTGCTGGGATGTATAACACCATTACCAGTTTCTCAACTGTCACCCACCAAATGATGGAAATGTACAATGGAGAAAAACAGGTAATTATCATGTTCTTCCTGAACTAAGAAGATTGCTAACACATTGGGAAAACAGACCTTGGCACCAAGTTCACAATGAGTAAAAACATTTCAACTCCTTACAGTTTTGCCATGCATTTAAGTGAGTGGTATTACAGGAAGTCCATCCTGGCTCTTGTAAACAGACAGCTGTGGGCCATATATAAGCCTTTGAGCAAGTCCTATGAAACTACATATCTTACCTTCAGAGATCGTGATCCAGCGGAAGTTAATCAGGCTTGGTGTCCTCGTGCCATGATGGCAGGCTGCCAGAGGGCATTTGAAGATGAATATATGGTCAGTTTGGTCAGAGCTCCATAAGTTCCTGTAATCACTGGAGACTTCTGCTATGATGTAGGTTTGGATAACAAACTTGATGAGTGTATGCCAACAAAAGAGAACCTACATTCTTTCACAAAAGATGCTCTTTCTTTAATTTATAAAAAGCTTCCATTTGAAACTCTGGAAGTTGATATAAAAGTGGCATTAGGGATATGTCAACACAGCAAGTATAAAATACATTTCATGAAAGAAAAGGCATCTCAAGATACCAAGAAAAGGCACCTGAAAGAATAGTCAAGTTACACAGATTTGGTGACTTCAGTGATGTGCGTGAGGGCCCTTTTTTTAAAACCAAGAACAAGTATTTGTTTCCAGTATGAAGTGTCAGCCATTCACAGTGTTCAAGCCAGTCAGCCAAGTCTTCCTGGGTTTTTCTTGACCTGTTCATGTAAGAGCACATTTTACAATATGGGATAAGCTATGGGAGAGGTCTCAGAAAATGGTTACTGAAGATCACACTAAACCTACGGAAGAAAGAACATCTACTTAATAACTTCCTAAAATTTAAACATGTATAATAAATTAAAATAAATGTGTTAGAAATAAAATAGGGAAAAAAGAAAACTAAATGTTAGCAAATGTTCATGACACAATGTGAAGAGAAAAAAGGTGTAGAGTTTAAAACTTCATATTTTGAGTTATTCTATAAAAAACATGTATGTAAATATACACACAAAATCTCTGGTAAAAAGAAGGAACAACTATTCATTGTGAATGGTAAAATTTTTCAGCAGGATTTTTAAGTTTTCTCTTGTATTTTCTAAATTTTCTGCAATGAATAGAAATTATTATAATTATATTTCCATTAAATTAAAAGTAAATATTACTGGAAATAGTTTAAACAGTGACCTTATTTAATTTGAACTGGTACAATCTTCTTTGAAAGCAAAATAAAATACTTACCAAAAACAGAAACTTCATTAACTTTGGACCAGAAATTCCCCTCTCATGCTGCTGTTTCCAAGTAATACATAATTCTCACCTATATGTTTATTGATATATTTATTGTCATGCCATTCATGGCACTAAAAATTGACATCAACAATAGGAGCTGTTGAAATGAATTATAGTAGAAACATGTAAAAGCATATGGCACATTCACTAGAACACTTACAAAAATATTTTATCACCAGTGAAAATACTTATATATGAAAATAGCAGGGCCTGAATTCTTTGTTGCTAATCACATAGAATATCTGAGTGGAAGGTGAGGCTGATTTTCTTCTTTGATTTACAGTATTTTTCAAAATCTGTACGGTGTGCCTACATAATTTCTTATAAACTATGCTAATAAAATGTTTAGTTTGTTGTCTGAGAAGTATTACTGATCTTTAATAATTTCAAATTAGCTTACATTTGGATCGTAAGTACACCACCACCAAGGAGTAAAAAATCACGTGAATCATGGGGCTGACTGTGTCAGGAGAGGTAATCAGTCAAAATCATAATTGTAAATGAGAACAAATATAAAGAGCCAATAATTCTACTAAAAAGTATGTATTTCAGGAGTACTTGTATATGGTAGGAAGGATCATAGCTTTTAACTTAAAGAAACACTAAAATTTTCAATTCCAAGTACTGAGAAGATAAAAGGGTATTTGTTGGACATTATCATCTTTCGGGGGTTTCTGAAAAACCGTGTTCAGGGCCCACACATAGAAGGCTGGCTTTTATTTGTGTTTTAGGTAGGGACTGCTTGTGTTACTGTGCTCTCTTGTTTGGAAAAATTGAACAACATTTAGGAGTGGTCGTGAATCCTGAGGTGGGCATGTTTCTCCTTTGTTGTATCAAAAGTTACAAAATCTGTAGAAAATTAATTTTTTATCTTCATTTAACCTTGAATCAGTTTTGAACAAAACATAAATATATTAGAGAAATTGACAGAGTTAAAAATCTTGGTGTGTTAAAATACTTGAAATGTCATTTACCTATAAATGTCTTACCTGCATGTAACCTGAGCACTTTCATGCTAATCCTTTAATATTGACAACTTTGATATTTATTGAATGACTACTGTGTGCAGGTAATTTAATTACATTGTCTTAATCCTCAAAAGAGATGACACTTAGAGATAGCTCAAAAACTGAGCTGGGAATATTTAAATTGATTCTGTTATATAGTAACTTAGTTAGTAAGCAACAAACTCACGAAAGAAGTAGGTAGTATTATCTACATTTGATTGATGAATATATTTAGACTGAGAGAGTGCAAATAGCAGGTCCAATATCTCATAACTGGAGTCCAATTGTGGGACTCAAGAGTCAAACAGAATTTAATTTGATCCTCTATGCCTGCAATTTTTCTAATATTCTTAGAAAAAAGTATAACACTTTTTAATCCTTTAAGGATATTCTTGAGAATTTGACATTTTAATGAGTAATCTTTATACAGATACCTTTTAAGTAGTTCTTGTACTTCTTATATTTGTTCATTTTGTGGTCATTTTTTTTTTACATATAGCTGTTGATAATTTAATTTTTATAGTCATTTTCAATATGTTCTACATATTCATGTACTAAGATTTGATTGTCATATTAGATTAAAAAGAAAAAGTTCTTTGCTAGAATTAAGACATCTTCCTTGTCTACATCCCTGCCTCCTTTCTTTCTTTTTATCTCTTCCCATACCTTCTTTCTTCCTTTCCTATCTTTTAAAAGAAACTTAGCTATGGGTTTTAACCTTATAAGGTTGGGAGAGGGGAGATTTGATATGGAGGTGGGTGTGATTCTTTATATTACCAAGGGCAGAAAAATAATGGAAAATGATTTTTGCTTCAATGACTTGAAGAAAATATTTACACTAGAACAAACTGTTCTTCAATTTCACCTGTTCTTATGATATAAGAATTGTTGTCCCTATTTGCAAATGAGTCAGCTGAAGCTCAGAGAGATTAAATAGTTCATTCAAAACTATTTGGCAAAGAGAATACTGAATGTGGATTTTAACCCAGATCTGCCCAGTGTCAATGCTCATGATCTTTTTCTACTCACACATTCTCTTCCTTGATTCTAAAGCACAGGATTATGAGACTTCAGAGATGAAAGAGTGTTTGAGATTACTATGTTTTAGGGAGTTGTAGCCCAGAGGAATTAGACCACTTACTTAAGGTCACTTAATCAACTACTACACTACCAGCACTATGGTTGTGATTGCTTTCTTTCCATATTTTAGGAACTAGCAAAATCTTTGGCATATTGGGCTTGAATGAAAAGATAAACTACTGAAGTAGAAATATGAATTAGAAAAGGATGGGAAAATTATTATTTAGTTCCAAAAATCTGTAACCTCACTTCAATATCAGGTATTGGGGTTCAAGGATTGGAGGTGGACTTTAACTCTGCATGTCTATGTCAGCCAGACACCCTTGGACTCTATATCAATTTATGACCATTTGCAGCAGCTCTTAAAATAGAGAAACTTCAAACCCTTCTTTGGTCTCTTCTTATATGGTCCATCTTTTGCATATGTTACGTGGTGTTGCTTTGCTGCTCTAGTCTCCATTGGGGTGTGTTGTTGATGTGTTACTACAATCAGGGCACTGATTGTTGCTTTTATTATTGCCCTTAGACATGGCCTGTTATTATGTCAACATCAACAGTGCTTTCATCCTTAGAGCTCAGGCAGGCATCCACTGCACAGCCATATGAACTGCAGGCTCCATCTTGATAAATCCTTTCTCAGTAGTCCCTTCTGGCTTATCAATTACCCTTTCACTCGTAGGATTTTAACTTTGTATGCCAACATTGGACATCTTGCTTTATTAACTATAAACTTTTTATACTCTGCAATTAATTGTAACTCAGAAATAAAATTAGCAACTTGTATGTCCCTAAACTAGAGGTTCTCAAAGTGTGCTCCCTGAGTCAGAAGCATTAACATAACTCGGTAGAAATAAAAATCCTCATGCCCCTTACCAAATGATTATAATGTGTGCTAAAGATTAAGAACAGATCTCAAATATTCTATACTAAAACTATTCATGATGACTCACTCATTCTCAACCGTGCTTTACACATTCATAACTTTGTGCTTTTACCTAATTGTTTCTTTTACCTCAATTGTCCATTTCCTCATTTGAAGATGTTCATTTATATTTTACAGTTTTATCAAAGCCTAGTTACTTACCCCCAACTTTCTCTGATCAATAGTATATGCTCCTCACTCTGAACATTCAAAGTATTTTGCTTATGTAGGGGGTTTATAGAGCTAGCTCATGGTATGTCTGTATTAAGTTATTTGGGTTCATGTTTGTCTCAAATTAGTAGAATATAAGATTTACTGAGTGCAAATGCAGTGCCCTTTGTAGTATACTTCTCTTTGGTCTTAGTTTTCCTCTATTTTTAAGAGATAATATCTACCTTATAAGATATTTTCAAAATTAAAATGTATAACAAAAGTGAAACAGATGACTGATAGCTAATAATATTATTAGTAGAAACTATGTAAATACTCAACTTAATGAAATTTTAAGACCCTTATATATGCATATAAAGTATATAGCTCTAGGTGATAAAAGTGGGGAAAAAAGAAGGAAATCATAAGGAATCTGAGGAGAAATTTTTTCTCTTATGAGAGAAAACATGAGTCCTTTTTACTACATTTATAATGTAATCTTAATATTAAATTTCTTTAAAATAGAATCATGAGACATGGTGGATTTTTTGTGTGTAAAATGTAGTTTTTAAAAATGTTCAAGATTGTGGAGACTATCTAAATGAAGAGTTTGAAATCTCTGAAGACTGTTGTTCTCTCCTCAAAAATCGTTCAAGGAGGTGTTTCTTGTGCCGGATGTAACTTTTCTTTAAACATATTTAAGCACAGTTAATTACTGAAGTTATCAGGTCTCTCAGGATGGATCTAAAGGTTCAAACTGAGATGTGGGCTGAACCACAAAAATTTATCAGGTATTAAATAGAAGCCAAAAAAGATATCATAAATACAGCTTTGGCCCTTGTGAAGGAAGACTGGTTGGTGGGTTACAATGAAAATGGATGTATTAATTTAAATGAAGCATCTCAAAAATTACTTACTAGTGATTTCTAGGCTTCTCTGCAAGTACCATAAAATTCTACTGTTTAGTAATCAGGTCAAAAGCATATTTTCTCAGTTTAATGTATAGGGATAATATTCTCTAAAACAGTAAGAGTATTGATACAATAGAGTTGATATTCTTTAAATGTTGCAAGATAGCATGAATATTGATTCATTATTCAATATATATTTATGTTTTTATTAAAAATTGCTCACCTGTCTCTAAAAAGTACATATTATACCAAAGATGACAATGATGGTAACAATATTATTAATAATAATGCTACTTATTATCTCTTTTCTATTTTTCCAAAGAATAGGATTAATCTTGCTTAATTTTATATATAATAGTAACAGAAAATTATTATTCTTTACTGTTGAGAAAGGAGGAAACTGAAGATCAATTAGAAATTGTAACTAATCCCAATCGCATATTCAGTAAGTGATGTGTTGGTTAGAATTCAAACTCAAGTACAAGGGGTTTTGAAATCTGTCAAGTATTTGAAGCATTTTGGAATGAGGGGCAATAGATGATAACTTTACCGAAAGCTTTTGATTGCAGACAGATTTAAGAATACAACTCGACTTTTTTTCTTTATAAAATTTGGGGTTTTAATGAGCACTGAAAGCCCCTTCAGTGTAGAGGTTCTCCACGTACACTCAAAGACCTTCCTGCTTTTTATTCGGCATCCCTCCTTCATGACTCGTCTGCTGTTGGTCTTGGAAAAGCTAATTAGATTCTTGGTGCCAGTATCTTGTTTGTGAACTTGATGTAATAGTAGTATTTACCTCACACTGTCTCTAGCTCTGTGTTTTGATCTCTCCCTCCCTCCCTACTTCTCTCTCTTTTCTTCTTTGGCGCCTAATTTCTTTCTGGTTTCCATACTGAAGTCTCTAACCTAACTACTCTAAGCTGACACCAGAGCCTCATAGTTAATGATTAGCTGTGTCCTGTAAGCTTCCACAATGTAACCATAACAATCCCTGTCAATAAACAGCCAGAATAACATAACAAATATCACACTAGGTGTTGCCATGAAGTCTAAGCAATTATCCATCATAAGACCACCAGGAGGTACGGTTCTTGGCTCGTACGTATTCTTTGTTCCTTTGTCTTGTTAATCATTCGTAGTTCAGCTATACTATAAAACATATACTGTAACCACTGTCCAGTAGCAGAGAATGATCTACACAGACTGCTGGGTTGTCTTTTTCTGCTCTGACACAATCTCCCTTTCTATAAATAAATTACCCTATAATAAGTTATTTACTATTCAGTGGACTTGCCTGCTTCATTTTCCCTCTTAAAACAACTATACAGTTCTGTGTTCACTGTACATCCTTCCTGCCTTCAGACAACATGTGTCTTATATCTATGTGCATAGATACCCATAGTGTATGGGTAAATATATCAGTGTATGTATATAGACTGATATATTTACATGTATCATATTTATCTATCCATTTATTTACCCACCTATCTATCTATATATTCATCCATCCATCCATCCATGTATCTTAGAATAATTCTTAGCACATGGTAAGTACTATGTGTATGCTAGATGTATCATCAGCAGCAGCAGCAACAGCATAACTGAGTTTTCCTGCATCTGTTACTTATACCAATGAAAGTTCTTGTGTATTTTAGCTCAACATTATATAAACTACAATAGTGGGGCAGGAATAAATTCACTTGAGCTGTATAGAAAAAATCAGTTAATACTTCTAAATAGTTTAGCATCGGGTAATTTTTCCTTTGTTCTCCCAAGGCCTTCTGAAATTTTAGATTTCCAAGGGAGCTAAGTCATTAATAGCCTACAGCCTAGCAAAGTGGCACTGAAAAATCAATATGTATATATTTACCTTAGTGACCTACCCCAAGAACTCCTTCCTACACGGCTGGCCTAAAGGCAGCTGCCCCACACCCTCACCCTCATCCCTGCCATCCTGCTGTCAACTGGTCCAAAGGCAAACGCAAGGCCATGTGTCACTAAGACTGTTTCTCTTTTCCAAATAACAAGTGTAAGTTAGAGAAAATCGAAGGCATAATGAAAAAAATAGTTACATGATGGGGATCGTAACAAATGTTTTGTTGGTGTCATAGCAAATGCCATTACTTGACAAGTTTATAAAATAAAATGCTGTTATATAATTTTTGGTATATTTCTTATATTTAAGTTTTATTTTATTCTTCCTAGTATCAGAGAATAATAGGCATCAGAGGTTTTAAAATATAGGTTCTGTGCTCAGTTATCACATTTATTAATTTCATGTGGTATATTTTAAAACTAGGCACTATAATATTTTGTGTTAAATGGGCTGATAGAAGAAAGGATTATTAACTTATTTTCCGTCAAAACTCTTAACAGGAAAGTAAGTATGGTAGTTGTATTTGATACTGAACATTAGGTTAATACTAGAATCAGTTTACAAAAATTTTTTCTGAGGAATTTTCAATTAACTTGCTTTCACTTCCAAAACTCTAATGTGCTAATTTTGAGTATATTGACCAGCGAACTTTTAAACAGGCAAACAAAATTCACACCATTCTGGCATAAACTGATAGTTGATTATAGTAAGGTAACACATTATAGCAGTTGAAGCCCAGTACTATTTACACATTGCCATTCCTCAGTTTCTTCATAGAAAATAGAATACCTATCTACATGGTCATTATAATTAGTTTCTTCTCATCTGTTTCACTAAATTTTCTTTTTTTCTGTTTAAAAACTGACTCAATCTTTGCAACAATAACAAAAATGAAATAGCATATATTCTTTTATTTAATTACTGGAAAATGAAGTTATTTCTTTAATACTACATTTTCTTTCTTGAATGTCACATTTCATGAATGAGATTTAGATTTTATTATATACTCTAGTATGAAAACAGGTCTATGGGGCCTCTGCAACTGAAATACCAACAAGGGATGAAGTCAAGGTGTGTGGAATGCCTCCACTCTTTCTGTGTAAG
>PVJI01017733.1:0-34933 GCA_004026765.1 Micronycteris hirsuta | reverse complement strand
CCCCCCCCCACAACACCCTGCCCCCCAAGACAGGGACACGTGGGGGAGACCCTGGCACACTTTCCGCAGGAGGGCCAGGTGTTGGTCCTGTCTCCCCGCCTCACCTTGCTAATTTACAGACACATTGGGAAGCACCAAATGCTAAATTCACCGAGATTTCTCCATCCTGCAGTTTCACCTGAAAATTATGTCTCTCGCTTTTCTTTCTTCACCCTCCTGAAATGTCAAGTAGGTCTTTTCTAGAAGCACTGAATGGAAATAAAGGGGATTAGAGGATAATTGTATCCCTTTTAAAGGTAACCTGGAGGGAATGGAAGTAAACAGACCCAATTGGCAGCTTCACTTCATCTCCCTTCTCCTTCCTGGCTCCTGCCCTCCTGCTCCCCGCTCCCTCCTGCTCCCCACCTCACCCTCCTGCTCCCCTTCCCACCCCTCAGAGGCACCCCAGGAGCTCCCAATGCCAAGAGGATTCGGCGTCCGCCAGGGCCCTCACCAGGGCCTGCTTTCCGGAAGTCAGGCTCCAACATCGCCTCGCCTGAGGCAGGTTGCCAGTGAAAGGCTCTGATCTTCTGGAAAGGAAAAGGGAGGACTCCCCTCGAGAAAGCAGAAGCCCCCCACGCCTGGACCTGGGTTGACTTTGCCAGTGCTCCTCTCTGTGAATCCTGCTTCACAATGAACCTCAGCCAGGAGATCCGAACCCACTGTTCCCTGGATTTCATTCACCTGCACGGGCCAATTTGCAGTCCGATACTTTGTGAGGGCGAATCTGCAGCACTGGCCAAGAAGCAAAGCTAAATGTGAGGGCAGGGGGCGTGAGGGCAGGGGGCGTGCAGGCAACCCAGGCGGGGGGAATGCAAAGGCACAGAGGTATGGCCGGAAGTGAGAGGAGCTCCTGGAGCCAGACATTGAAGGATGAGAGGGGAAGAGTATGAAAAGCTAGGGGCAGGCGGTGAGGCTGCAGTCTGGGGCCAAGGACAGACTTGAAATGCCAGGTTAAGAGGTTTGTCTATTCTGGAGGCCAAATTTTTGCTGAGGTGTTTCCTTTGAGGTGGCTCACGGGTTGGGCTGCCAGATTTAATAAATATAAATAAAACACGGACTCTCAGTTACCTTTGAATTTCAGTTAAACAATGAATAGTTTTTTAGTCCAAGTATGAGCCACGCAAATTTTAGGACATACTTAATCTTTTAAAATTCCATTGTTTAGCTGGAATTAAAACATAGCTGGTGTCCTGCATTTTATCCGACAAGCCCACTTGTGGGCAGAGCAGGCGGAGGGGAGGCCAGGAGCGGGCAGGCTGCCCCCTCCCCACTGCATCTGAGATTTGCTGCTGTCAGATTTAGATAAGAGAGAATCCAGGTCAGTTACTGTTTGAAAACCAGGGTCTGAATTTAATAATAATATTAAATGTACATAAAACCTCTGCATAAATTATGTGTAAGACCCCCTCGGGCACATGTCCACCCAGCAGGGCAGCGATGTTTTCTGTAAAGGGCCAGATAGCAAATATCTCAGGCCTCGTGGTTCGCACGGTCTCCGTTGCTGCTCCTCACTCCACAGCTATGGAGTGAAAGCCGCCTTAGGCAGCACATGAACATGTGAGTCCCAATAAAACTTTATTTACAAAACCAGACTGCGGGGCCAGATGTGGCCCCTGGTCTAGACTGGCTTCAGGGCTGGCTGAAGGACACCGTCTTCTTTCCCCAGTGCTCCGTGCAGAGACGTCTCCCCTTCAGGAGCTGAAAATATCATTGGGGACCTCAGCAGCTCTCTCTCTGCCATTGATCAGCGGCAGGACTATGGAAGAGGCTGCCTTTCCCTCCCAGGGCCTCAGAGGACCCATCTCTAACATCAGGCAGTTAAGCCCTCTGGATCTTTCCCAAATCAGATCTGATGACCCGGTCTTGCCAGAGAATACCTGTGTCCGGAGTGGCAGGCGCTTTTTTCCCTGCCCCCTTTCCTGGAACTGCCCACAGCCTGGGCAACAAGTTGCAAGATAAAGACACACTACTTTTTCTGTCCACTTCCACCCTTCAAAACAAAGTTTTGTTTTTCTCCAGAGCTTCCAGACCCTCAGGAATCCTCCACTTCTGTCTCCTCTTCAGCCAGTTAGCTGGGCGGAGCGCCCCACGAACGGGAGCACTGAATCACCCTTCCACTAC
This sequence comes from Micronycteris hirsuta, assembly GCA_004026765.1. Classification (NCBI taxonomy): domain Eukaryota; kingdom Metazoa; phylum Chordata; class Mammalia; order Chiroptera; family Phyllostomidae; genus Micronycteris; species Micronycteris hirsuta. The sequence continues at coordinate 32,770 of PVJI01017733.1, read as the reverse complement.
CCCTCCTCACGCAAACGAACAGGTGTTAACTCACTGCAAGTGGCCAAGGGCCCTTGCAACGGGGAGCTTGCCCATAATCTTTCACCCTACCGATGCCATTCCCCTGCTGCTCTGTGACAAAGTGGGGACAGTACAAGGCATCGATTTTCCAGGTCTGAGCCATGAGGCCAAGATCAAAGCAGAGAAGAGGTGGGAGGGCAGGCTTCACAATGAAATTCTGGCTGTTGTTCTCCTGGTAGCATTGCTCCTGTGCCACATGGCAGACAGCTCTCTGAGGAACTGCAGGTTTGTATTTCATGGGGACACTTGAGTCAAAAATCAATGATGCTCTCAGAACCGCTCTGCCAGGCCGCGGGGGCGGATAAGCCCAGTGAGCAGGCTGCAAAGACCCAGCTAAAATGAGGCAGCTGTTGACAGAGGCTGGATTCACAATCGCAGCCCATCGATTTCCAAAGCGACGTCGAAACTGAGTGTGTTTCATTGGCCTCCGTGTTCTGTCATTGCAAAGGGGGGACTTTGTAATAAAGCGTTTCCCTCTCTGGAGAAATGGAGCTTTTTAAAAACAAGTTTGGCGGAGTGAAGAGGAGGGACATGGTGGGGTCGGGGGAAGGTGGTCAGTGTGTCAGGGTCTGTACTTCAAGCCAGACCTTGAGCCCCAGGCTCCGAGGCTCATTAGGAAAGCAAAGGGCTACAGGTGGGAAGAAAAAACTTAGCTGCTGACTCACTGAGTGACCTTGGACATCAACATCTCCGGCCTCCATTGTCCTCATCTGTAAAATAGGTATCTCATCCATTGTTTCCATCCAGTGGTACCTCATCAGGGTGTTGATTTGAGGATTCTGTAATTTGATCCATGCAAAATGATTGGCTGAGGGCCAGGCACAGAGGAACTGCTCTCTTTCTGGAAGCCATATTGATGCCTCTTACTCAGCATTCTCAACATCACACACTGCGCCTTGTGTTTCCCTGACCTGATCTCACGTAAGCCTCATGGCCACCTTACCCGTGCGGAAAGGGTAAGCAAATGTAAAATCTGCAGGGAAATGGCAGAGCTGGGCTTCAGGCCCAGGTCTATCTAATGTCAAAATACACGTGTCTGGACCCGACCCACCCATGTCGACTTCTCCTCTTGCTCCCACACTGGCCTAGCCAGGCCATCTTCTCATGGCTCCTCCATCCCCTCTGGCCATCTCACCTCTGCCTGGGCCCCTGCAGGCCCTTCCTTCCCTCTGGCCTCTCAGAGTCCACCTGGCCATCAGGACAAAGCCCCCGCTAACACCCTCCCCAGTTCTAACACCCACACTGTCCTGCAGCACTGACTGCCTCCCCCCCCTCCCCAGTGTCTTACCCTAGTCTCTTTACAGCTGTGCCAGGTCTTCTGATCATTTTGAGAGAACCCGTGGTTCAGGGAGAAGAGCACTGGGCTTTGAGCCAGACAACCTGGACTCAGATCCCAGCCAAACACTTCCAAGCTCTGTAATCACTCTGCTTATATAGCTGCTGACTTTCAGTCTTTCAGCATAATTATACCCACAAGCCCACCTGGATTGAAGGGAAAGAAAATCACCGTAGTCACCCTGCTGAAACTATAAACCCCCTGGGTACAGGCAGGGTGGGAGATGGGGGGGCAGAGTCATTACCATTTAAACTCCATGGTGCCTGGGATAATCATCCGTTTTGCCAAATATTTTCACATCTTCCCCCCTCCAGGCCCAGTGGTGGGAGTGACCTTCCTATTCTCTGTGGCTCAGTGGGACCATGTAACCAGTTCTGGACAACAGGTTGTGTGAGCGGAAGTACTGTGTGTCAGTCACCTGCTGAGCATGTAATGGCTGGTGCGAAACCCCCAGAGCTCTCTTCATCTCTGACGTGATGGCTGCTCTGTCACCTGAGGCCCACAGGGGGCCTTGATGAGTAGAGCCACCCCCACCCAACCCACAGTGGACATGTAGGATTGGCAAGAGATGAATATTTAGGTTTTTAAGCCACAGTGATTTGGGAGCTGTTTGTTACTGAGCAGAGCCTGTCCGGTGCTGACTGATACAGTGCTCAGTGTGGATAAGGCCTCAGACAGGAGTCCTCCACGACTGGCTATTGAATTAATCCACAAGCCGCCCCTCTGCTGCTGCTCCAGTGGGGGCAGGGATAGGGGCAGCAGTGACTGGAGGCCTTGGTCTAGCCCTGGAGGGGGAGGGGCAGTGATGTGCTGGTCCCGTGCCCCACTGGGGAGGCCATCAGAGTCCTGGCAAAGAGAGCTCTAAGTGACACAAAGCACATGGGGTTGGCCAGTCAAAGCCAAAGCACTTAACCCACAGAGCACATGATCCAGGCAAGAAAACCTCACAGGCTACACCCAGGGTGGGGGCTCAGTCCAGGTGTGGGTCCGCCGGGAAGAGGGCCCGCCAGCCTCCCAGAGCCCAAGGAGCAGGCATGAGGGAGGCATTTATTTGCAAGAAAGGTGATTGATTATTCCAGAAAGGACATGGGGGGAGGGGGGAACTCGCATCCTTCCCACCTGGCTGTGTAAGCATTATTGATTTAAGGCAAGAGCCACTGGTGCTGCGAGCATATTGATTGATGCAGCTGGGCCGGCCTCACTGGGGAGTGGCGGCAGTAAACACGGTGGCCCCATCCCGTCCCTGCCCTCCCAGTGCAGTGCTCGCAGGATTAAAGGCGCCCATAAAGCTTCAATGGTGCCAATGGCTGCCAGCTCTCACGGAGCCGAAGCAGGGTGGCCAGACTGTTGGTGGCACCTGAAGGAAAGGTGGTGCTCAGCCCGATGTGCCCCGATTTCCCAAATGGTGCAGGTGCTGAGGCCAGGGCTGCAGGCGGAAGAGGGAGCCGCAGTGAGAATGTGAACAGAACTCCCTGCTCAGGTGGAGCTTTCGTTCTGCAAATGAGAGTGACATTTTCACACTTTGTAAGTGGATTTCCTCCTTCCAGAAGATACAGTCCTCGAGGTCAAGGGAAGGAAATTACCTCCTCAGGACAGAGCCTTGCATTTGGAATACAGTCTATGCCTACTTGTTTCATAAGTAAAGTCTGTTAGCTCCCATTTGGCAGGAACCTCACACTCCTGGACTATTCAGACTATTAATATCAGCAGTAATATGTAGGACATACTGAGGACCAGAGAGGGGAAGCGACTCTCCCAAAGCTGAGCAGCAAGTTATCGGCCGCTCACCCAGGACTGGACCAGGCAGCACCGACCCCCAGCGCGAGGCCTCCGGCAGGTCCTGCTCACAGCTGCCTGGCACGCCCGAGGCCATGGAACAGGAATTTTATTGCAGTATAAAGACAAATTACTTCCCCCTGAAAATAACTGAAAAACAAATGACCGTAGATGATACTCAAATGTTTATAAATGTGCTAAACACATAAAGCGCAGACGCATGAAGCGAGGAAGAAGCCCTGCCTGCCAGGCAGCACCAGGCCCACCGCTGGGGCCCGTGACGGCGCAGGCTCCGTGGGCCCTGATGACCCCAGGGGGACATCCCACACGTGAGGGCAGTGGGACCCCGGGAAGCGAGAGTCAGACACCTTCTCTGGTCCATCTTCACAGCAGCAAGCACAGAAGACAAACCCTACTGTACATTGTCTTGTAACAGCACCAACCTGTTACCTCTTTCACAGAAATCACAGACAAAGTGGGAAACTGGGCACTTCTCATGTAGAATTTGACAGGTTTTGACATAGCAAAGAAAATATGGTACAGAACAAGGAGAAAAGGCGTCCAATTGGTGCAATTCTGCATCTAACAGAGAGAGGGGCACTTTTAACTCACTTTTTTAATCTACCCACAAACCAGCTGGAGCAGGGACTGTGGTCCCACACGTCTGCTGACACCAGACCCCCTCCGTAGCCAAGTCTGTGCCGCAGCCAACAGCAGAACAGAGCCACTCGACCCCGTGGCGTCCGTCCATCAGCCGGTGTGACGGCATCTGTTTCAACAGCTACCTGCTTGCTCAGCTCTGCATCCACTTTGTCCTGGGGAAGGGAGGAGCCAGGTCTTGGACCACAGGCTGAGGCAACAGGCTCCTTCTCCTGGACGGGCAGCTGTGTCCAAGACCCACAGGGCGTTTGAAGAGAGGGCATGCTAAGTCTCTCACAGCTGACTCACCCATTCTCTGAGGTCCTATGGAGAGACACAGGCTTCGAGCCTGCAGATCTGGGTTCAAATCCTGCCTCTACTCCCTAGTCACTGTTCATCATCACTAGTCCTTTGGCTCAGTTTCCTTATCTGTGCAATGGGGTAATACTACTTGGCACTCAGGGCAACGTGATGACAAAATAACATGACAGATGCTAAACACTGGGTCCTGGGTACTTAGTAGATGCTTCATAAATGGTGCTTTTGTGTTATATTTTAATTATACCTCAACAAGTAAATAAATGTTGCCTTTTCCTCCCTCCCTCCCCTACCCCGTAATAGGAAGAATAATGCCCACCCCCACAAAGATGCCCACATGCTGACGATCCCTGGGACCTATGAATATGTGATTCTTATATGGCCAAAGGGATTTTGCGAGTGTGATTAAGGTATGGGCCTCGAGTTGGGAGATTATCTCAGTCTAATTTGAGTTGGAGGGGGCAATCTGGTAGAAGAAGGAGACAGAGGGATGAGACGGGAGAGATTTGAAGTATGAGAGACGCAACCTATCATTGCTGGGTTTGAAGACGGAGGACGGAGGACATGAGTCAGGGATGCAGGTGGTCTCCAGAAGCTGGGAGCACCCTCAGCAAGGAAACAGGGTCCTCAGTCCTATAATCATAGGGAACTGAAGTCTGTCAATGACTCCACTGAGCAAGGAAACAGGCCCTCCCCCAGAGCCTCCATGTCTTTATTTTAGCCCGAGGAGGCCTGTGTCCAGTTTATGACCTGAAGAGCTATAACATATTAGAAGCTGCTAAATTTGTGGTGACTTGTTAAAGCAACAGTAGAAAGCTAACACACTTGTCCTCTGCCCAAACGCTCAAGCAAACCGTACCCCAGGCACAAGACGTCTGCACACTTCCTAATCCCGTCCTTCGTGTCTCTGTCCATGCAGTTGCCTCAGTGTTTCCCCTCCACCTGGAGAACTCTTACTCACCCTTCAGAACCCATCGCGCCATTGACCCACTCTCCACAGGACTCCAGTGTGGGTCTATGTGTGCCGGGCCAGGGTCAGGCCCAAATGACTGAGAGTCGGGCTTCTCTCGCCTCACTACTTCTCAGAGAATATGGCCCTTCCTTTGAACCTCTGCCGCTTTATTAGGTACCCAAGCCCTGCCCGGCCTACTCACCTGATGGGTTCGCCCACAGGGTCTATACCTGCTGTGCCCAGGTGAGTGAATTTAATTCACCTTTGCCACATTCTCCAACATCAGCTTCAGCAGAAATAAAGAAGGGACTTTGTTCTCCATCTGTCTTGACTCCCAAGTACGAATTTCCTTCAGTTGGTTCCTAATTTGGGTGGGGGGTAGGGGAGCGCAGGTGTTACCCGACAGCAGTGCCTGATTAGATGTAGGGAGAGGTCCTATGTCCACCCACTTCCTGCCTCTCCACCAAGGCCACCCTGCTCTCTGCTGCACCTAAACCATCACAGATGCCTCTTACCTGATCTCTGCTCCCAGAGACTCCCTTCCTATCTCCTCTGCACCCAGGTACCTTCTCAAGATTCAGTGGCCCTGAGCACACACTCGAGGATGTGAACGAAGCAGGATGGGCACTGAGTCCCTGTGGCCTGCCACGGAACTGTGACCCCCACGCCTGGTGCTCCAGGCCCCTCCTGCTCTGACTCCTGTGGCTCCAGCTTCCCCTGCTGCTTCCTCCTCCCAGGTGCTAGGCTGCAGGGACCCCAACGCTCCTCCCTCCCAGTGTCCCGACTGCAGGCTGCTCTCTCCCCTGCACCCGGGCCTCTGCAGGCCGGCCCCTCGCCCTCCATGTCCTCCCCTTCTCTGTCTAGTGAATCTGCTGAGCCTCTAGGACTCACCCAGAGGTGGCCCTGCAGAGCCAACCGGACCTCCTCCCCGCAGCCCATCGGGGTAGCGTCGTCCTCCCTGTCCAATGACAACCTCCATCTGTGAGGGTCCACAGGCCCCAACATGTGAGCCCCTGAAGTTAGGGCGAGACTTTCTCCTAGGGATCCCTCAGGACATCTCAGTCCAGGGTCACAGAGCAGGACCTGACCCCAACTCTGCATTACATGGGGATTCTCTAAAGCTCACGGATCCCACATAAACAGGTCCACCCAGGCTCACAAGTTCCCCTGCAAACCCAGCACCTGCTGAGTGAGCTGGACTGTGAGGGCCATCTGTAACAGCAAGGCCACCCAGCCATCAGTTTGGGGACACTGACACTCAGTAGTACCTGTGTGCCTCCTTCTGGACGTTTCTAAAGATCCCACAAAAGGCAAAAGAGACACATCAGCTGTGCTGTCCTCGGCTCCTCCAAAAATCAGCCTGATTAGTCTTTAATGAGGAGCCCAGGGAGCATCCACATGGGCCTCAGGCTGGACCCAAACCACCGTAGTTATAAGTCACTTGTCCCCCAAAAGGCTCTCGTGTCCTCAGCAAACACAGCACCACAGGTCAGATCCTGGGTCTCTTATCCCCAGAAGAAAGAGGGACCCTCCAGAGTCTCCACAGTCTCCCTCTCTCTGCCTCTCCAGGCTTGGCACCCATCTCTGCCTCTCACCCTGGCCCTCCCCGTCCTCCCTGTTCCTCCTCCCCTCCTTCCTTTCCACACCAGGTGTTTATTTTCAGGACCTCAGAAGCCTTCTCAGGCCTCTGATATTTACCTTTTAGCATAGAATATTTTCTATTTCTCTTTCCCAAAGCAAGGCTGATGGATGAGGCTTTCCCGGGGCTCCTCCTTGCCCTCCCAGAGGTGAAGTGCTGGGGGCAGAGCTGGCTTATGTCAGCCCAGCACTGAGTGCACCAGCCAGCCATTATTAGGCACCCACTGCACACCAGGCCCTTCTCATGAACTATCACATTCAATCCATGCAAGAACACTGCAGGGCTGGCGTTACCATCTGCATACGTCAGATGAGTGGACCCATTCTTGGGGCAGTTCAATGACAAGTCTAAGGTCACACAGAGTTAGAGGGGGAGCAGGGATGAAACCACATGTCTCTGACTCCAAAGTCCTTTTCCTTCCTCTGGGCTCTGCCAAGGCCTATGGGTGCTGATGCACCAAAGAATCTTCAGCATTTGGAAGGGGGCATTCTGGAGAGAGGTAACTTCAAGAACAAAGATACAAAGTGAGGAACAGGGGGGCCAGAAGGTGGGACTGGGTCTGGGGTTGAGATACGGGAGCAGAAAAGGACAAGCATGGCTGCAGAGGCAGACTTGGCTTTTGTGGGTCAAGGCTCTGTGGTTGCAAATGACAGAAAACCCAGATCATCCTGCCTGAGTTTTAAAGGAAACACTGTGGCTCATCTAAGTGGTCAGTCCAAGGGTAAGCTGAGCAGAGGTGGGAAAAAGGGCTGCTCCCAGTAGGAAAATGTCCTGATCAGACAAAAACAAGGAAAGGGGAAAGGAGGAGAGGGAGAAGAAGAGGAAGAGAAGGAGCTAACACATCACAAGAAGGGGCACATGCTGGGGGCTTCTATGGATGGGCACAGCCCCAAGCAGTTTTATGTGCACTAACTCACTTATCCTCCTAACTGCACGTGATACATATTATTATCTGCAGTTTATAGATGAAGAAACTGAGGCTCTGAGAGTTAAAGCAATCCATTCAGAGTCACTGCCAAGCCAAGATTTTGACCAAGGCGGCGTGGCTTCCAAGTTGGGGTCTCAACCACTGCACAGCACAGCCCTCCTGCAGGACTGCTAATGGGCCCCCTCAAGGCTGGCCTCAGCTGCAAAGCTGGTGGCTTCCTTCAGTCGGAGAGGAAGAGCCCTGGAGTATTCCTAAGCAGGGAGGGGACTGAGCTGGTCAGGGCTGGTCATGTGCCTGAGAAAGAGCACGTGGCAACCAGGGGAGAACAGGTCTGGGGGGCGGGGGCGCTAGGCGATGTGCAGGCAGGTCTGTGGGGAGGGAAAGGAAGGGGCCCATGTGAGATGCCTATCAATCTCTCCTTGGCCATTTGCCTCTGTGCTGGTTGAACAAGTGGTGAGCATGGGGACGGGCCTCGTTGGCGACACACGGCCTGCTTCTGAAGGGGCGCCTGGATTGGCATCCTTTCCCAGGGTTCCTTGCCCTCCAAAGGGAGCAGCCAGTGCCAGGCTCTGCACGCCCACCCCATTGTTCTCACGGGAATGGGCCTGGCTGCTGGGAAGGCTCTGCTCAGGAGGGACCAAAGCACCTGAGCTACCCGTGGCCCTGCCTTGATGTTCTCCCTCCAGAAAGGAAGGCCAGGGATTCCCAGGGGAGTCAAGCAGGAGTCGAGAATATAGCTCATCTCCTGCGATTTCCATTCTGGACATTTGGCAGAAAAGCTGGTTGACTGCAGTTAAGACGGATGAAACCATTCGCACGGCAACTGACTTTGTCGGAGAAAGAAGCAGGTGTGTAAACCATCCATCACCTGCTGCCACATAGGGGAGGCGAGGGGGCGTGGGGAAGGCAGAGCAGAGCCGGCTCCGGAGGGCGGATGAGATTCTTTTTCATGGCCGGCGTGGAGGGCGGCAGTGCAGACCCGCAGGCATTCTTCCTCACTGTCACCCCCCAGGGGCCTCCAGGAGGCTCTGATCTGCAAAGAGCAATAAGGGCCATCAGAACAATCACCTCCCTTTCCTCAGCCCCCAAAGGCCCGCCGGAGCTGTGCTGCGGGACCTGGCTGTCTTTACTTGCCAGACCTTGCGTCAGACCAAAGCCCATCACCGACGAATAAAAAAATAAACCCTCCCCAGCGTTCAAGATCTCAGCCCGCCATCCCAGGAGTCCCGCCAGCTCTCTGGGCTCCAGCCAAATCAAACAGTTCATTTGTTGTTATTTCTCCATTCATTCACAAGCACCAATGGAGTGTCTATTATGTGCCAGGCTCCGACTGTGGGTGTTAGGGGTGCAGAGGTGACCAAGGCAAGGTCAACTGCCCCAGCCCCATGGAGGAGACAGATGTTTTACCCAAGTACAAACTGTCCCCACTATAAACGTCCCACCTTTGCATTGACTTTTGTTGTTCCCTTTGACTAATCCAGCCATCTGTTGATCTGTCTATCACCTATGTCTGTCATTCTGGACACATGGCTGGAATTGGGGGCACTAAAGCCAAGAGCAGAACAGAGAGGCTGTGCAAGTCCTGGGTCCCCATCTCAGTGGCAGCCCCACGACCCTCAGGCGTGAGCCTGTGCACCATCACTTACCCCTCTCCTCCCCTCCCCTTTCCCTGGCCTCAGTCACCAAGGCCTGATGACCTTCAAATCTGCACTCTGCTGAAAGCCTCCCCGTCCCTCCACCTCAGTGCCGCTCCCTCCACCCCTCGGTGCACCGAGCTAGCCTCGCTCTTGATCTCACTGCCTCTGTGCCGCCCTCTCCAATCCAGCCCTGCGCTGGGAGCCAGCTGACCCTTTCGAATGCACAAGTCTGACCACGTGGCTCTTTTGCTCAAAGCTTTCAGTGGCCGCTCAGTGGACTCAAAGTGCTTCCCAAAGTCTTCCACGTGGCACCAAAGCCACCGAGGACCCTGCTCCCACCCACCTCTCTGCCCTCGGACCCTGTCTCTCCCCATCACTGGATACACTCCAACCACAGAGGCCCTGGCAGGTCCCCGCTGCGCCTGCTTCTCTCCCACAGGCCTGCGCCCCTGCTGTCTCCTCGGCCTGGTGCACTTTCCAGCCTCCCCACTGATCACTTCTGACTTTTTCAAGACCATGCACAGTCCTCACCTCCTCCAGGAAGGCTCCTCTCCCTTGGCCAGGCTGCGTTAAGTCCTCCCGCCTGCTCTCACAGCTCTAACCCCGCCAGCCAGTGGGCGACTTTCCTCTATGCAGTGATTTGGGTCCCAGGCTCCTTCCTCTTGTGACTCAGATCCCCTGCAAGACCTCGGGTTTCTCTGCATCCAGAGGGGACATGGAGAGTTGGGAAGGCGCACCTGCTTCTTAACCACCTTGGCCTGGAAGTGACACTCACATCACTTCTCCCAACCCCCGGACGAGAACGGGTCCCGTGGCCCCACCTAGATACAGGGAGTCTGGGAGCGTGGCCCCACCCGGGGGGCCCATCCAGCAGCATCCCCGCATAGCCCCTCGGCATTGTCGCCACTTCGTCACCATCACTGCACCAGTTTGCTAGAGCCGCTGTAACGAGACACAATGAACTCGGTGCTTTGAACAACAGAAGTTCATTGACTCACAGTTCTGAGGCCAGAAGCCCCACACCAGGGTGTCAGCAAGGGCCGGGCTTCCTCCAAACCCACGGGAAGGATTGGTGCCAGGCCTGTCCCCTAGCTTCTGGGAGCCCCGGGTGCTCCTTGGCTTGCAGGTGGCCATCTTCTCCCTGTGTCTCTTCACTGTGTCTTCCCTCTGTTTGTCTCTGTGCCCAAATTCCCCGTTTTTATAGGGACATCAGTCATATTGGATTAGGGCTCATTCTAATGACCTCATTTTAACTCGATTGTCTCCATAAAGACCCTGTTTCCAAGGAAGGTTACATGCTGAGGTCCTGGGGGTTAGGACTTGAACGTATCTTTGTAATGATCGTTAACATCACCTCGGCCATTTTTACCACCATCATCAACTGCATGGGGTGGGGAGGGGCTGGAGGCAGACTGGATTCAAGTCCTTCTTTCCACGGGAGCCACTGCCACGAAGAGAAAACCTAAGGGGTAGCGAAAAGGAGCGGGAAGGCGCTGAGGAGGGAAGTTAGCTCAAAACATGCCATTTCCAGCTGGTCTTTGATGCTGCTGATTTTAAAATGTGATGCACAGAAAGAAAAGTGCCTCCATTGAAATGGAAATGTGTTATGGTGGGTAAAACGGGAGAAAATGGAAACTGCTTTCCTTTCAGGACATGTTTCATGTCTCTCCTGAAAGGGTAGCTCCTAATAAAAGCAGCCCCGATGCTAATTGAGCTGATGGAGATGAGAGAGTGCTGAGTTCTGGGTGGAAAGATGCCAACAGGAATTGTGGCCGCTCGCAGTGAATTGTGGAGATACAGCCTGGAGATGAGGGTGTCACACTGACAGTGGGGCCGCTGTAAGTCATGGGGACACAGTCTACAAATAAGGGCACCACACTGACAGTGGGGAGCCTGAGACGAGCAGGAGTCCCACTGGCACCGACTTGCCGAGTGACCCTGGGGAGGTCGTTTCAGGGGTCAGAGCCTCCCTTTCTCCGCCTGCCTCCAGCAGCCACAGTCATCCCCGAACTCCCTCTTGGTGGAGAAGGTAAAAGGCACCGTGGGCCATGTGACTGTGGGGAAAAAAGAGACACTGGGACGTAGGGACATTGTAAGACCCCGAGAGAGGTCAGATGTCTCACTTCCACAGGCGTTCGGTACAGGCTCACCGCATCCCTGTGAGAGGCCCCAGAGCCCTCTGACATCACACCCAGCAGGCGGCTTTCCTCCAGGCAGTGATTCAGGGCCCAGGGACGAGGGTGGACCCTTCCCTCCTGACAATCCCTGTACAGGACAAACAGCGAGTCTGTGGGGTCAGTCCGTGGGGAAAGTGCAGGAAAGGAGACTCGCAGTTCTGCAGGAATCCCCCTGTGCATTTCTGCATAGGGTAGCTCATCCAGCCCTCACAGCAAACACATGCTATCCCCATTTTGCAGGTGAGGAAACTGAGGCTGGGAGGTCTCAGTTTCCAAGTGTGACCAGGGACATTCCCAAGTCCCACAGTAGGGGAGTAAAAAGCTGGGGCTGGAGCCCAGACCTCCTGGCTCCACAGCCGTTCTTTGTTCAGGCTCACACTGGAGTTTCTGACAAGCAGATGTCTCCCCTCCAGCCCGTTGGCTCCTTCAGGGTCACAGCTCTGCCTCATTCACTTCGGAGTGCCTCTTGTGTGTTCCCAAACCCCAGGCCAGGGAACCCCTGCATCAACCTCCCCTGGGAAGCTCATTAAAGGCACAGACTCTGGGCCCGCCCACGGCTGCTGCATCACGTCTCTCACATCCCCCCATCTGCAGTTTTTAAAAACTTCCCACAGGAGCATGTCCAGGGACCCTGTCCCAGAGCCCCGAGGGCCACTCTCCCTGACCATGTCTTTGAGCCTGAGGGGTGCGTAGGCATCATTCTGAGTTCTTTACACGCAGTGATTCAGTCGAACCTCACGGCAACCCTACGCATTCTGTACTGGTACATCCCCATTTTACAGAGAGGGAAGCTGAGGCACAAGCTGACTGAATAATTTTTCCAGTGTCACCCAGTTAGTGAGCTGGTGTTGAGCTTCACGACAATGTCAGACACAAGCCAGAGTCAGTGCCACTAATCCCCACACTAGTGCTGACGCTAACAGCTTCCTGTAATGAGAGTGACAGCCCAGCACGTCACGTATGCCATCTCTGCGCCACGTACCTGCAGCCCGCCTCACCGGCTCTCGGCTCTGCGCCGACAGTCCGATACTACCAGTAACCCCTTTACACTCTGACGGGCTACGTTCCCTGCCTGACGTCTCACAGCTTGTACTTTTCAGAGCAAAGATTTGAACTTCCCCTCCTATCACAGCTCCACTAGTCTCTTCCTCTCTCCAGCCATGAAGCCCACTAACCCTTTATAGGTAAAGAGAAGTGATGTTTACTGAGCATCTACTAAAGGTCAGGTATGTAGAACTTAACTTGGTGCCTGGTATATAGTCAGTGCTCAAAACACATCTGTTAGACTCACTTCACATATAAGAACTCATTTAAGGCCCAAGAAAAGTACACAAGTGATCTAGTTCCCATTTTACACAAAGGGAGCCCTGGCTGGTGGGGCTCAGTGGACTGAGCGCCAGCTTGCAATCCAAAGAGTCATCGGTTTGATTCCCAATCAGGGTACATGCCTGGGTTGCGGCCAGGTCCCCAGTAGGAGGCACATGAGAGGCAACCACACATTGATGTTTCTCTCCTTCTCTTTCTCCATCCCTTCTCCTCTGTCTAAAAATAAATTAATTAATTTTTTAGAAAAAGAAAGGGAGACTGAGGCTCAGAGAGAAGCAGCAATTGGCAGGGGTGGGCTCGACAGAACCGGAGCTGCTGATTTACAGGCCACTATCCAAGGAGGATAGCCTCTCCCCATCTCCCGGCCTGGAGGTGGCAGTGAGGACTGCATACACGTGGAGAGAATGGGTCCTGTGGCTCAGAGCCTCCCAAACCAATGATATCCCTGTGGCTTTGCTGAGGCTTGAGGCCAGGAACCAATGGCTACCAGTTGGGCAAGGAGTCCAATTGTAACCAGAAAGGCTATTTTAATGTCTCGTGTGTACTCGAAAGCTGCAACTGTGCCATTTGCTTCAATCACTGGTTCATCCCCCAAATGCCCCCCACCCAGGCTGGTAGTCCCTCCAGTGGCACCCAAGTCCCTGCCACAGAATCTCCATCCGGGCCTCCCGACTGGGCCCCCCACAATTCTGGGGAGGGTCTCAGACCACAACCTGCATGGGGCAGCTCACCTGATTATAAAATCCCTTCTCCAGAACTGCACTCTGCCTCCCAGAGGTTCCTGTAAATGTCCCAGCTCTGCATCCAGGGACAATGCAGAGCAGGTGCAATCAGCCACCTGGCAGCCTTCAGACGTCCACCATATCAACAGCACCGCCAGTAATAAGAGCTGGTATTTACTGAGTGCTCACTGCCCACCAGGCATCATACAGAGGGATCCACAGCTCACCCACTGAGCCTCACGACAACCCGGGAGGTAGGGGCTGTCATTTTCTAACTGTGCGCATGGGGAAACTGAGGCTCGTTGAGGCAGAAGGGCTTGCCCACGATCATGCAATGAGAGTGCTCGATAAACAGTAGCTGGTTGCACCCTCTTCTCCTTCCCCCTCCCTTGGATCCTGCTGACATCTCGCTGGGGTCCCTTTCTTAATTCTCCTAATGTCCTAGAATGGCCCTTGGGCTGTGGGATGAGCCACACCTGAAACCTCATCCACCCCTGGATTCATCGCACGCAATGCGTGTCATCATTACGGAAAGCATTTTGAGTTGCGGTTTGATTGCTGTGGTGTCGGAGCATCATTATAAATACCAAGGTCATGATAATGTTCAGGACTGATGTTACTGTTAGAAGAGACTCTCAATGGAGTGGGCACAGAGCCAGGAGAAAACAGAGACACCAACACAATTCAGACGTCTCACCCCGAGGCCACCCCTGTCCACTGCCCGTGTCACAGCTCTAGAAACAGTTTTTGCTGTGGACTCCATTCCCAAGCCACTGGTGCAGAGCCCAGCAGACTCACCCTTTGCAGACGAGAAAACTGATACTCAGACAGCCGAAGTCGCTTGACTGAGATGACTCAGCCAGCGAGGGGCAGAGCCCAGAGTGGGCCTGGACGTCTGGCACCAGACTCAATGAGCATTTCCCTGCACTGTGGCCCTCGGATGGACCAATATTGCTGGAAATCAAACAATTTAATTGTGTGGATTACAGAATGACAAGGCCAATTGAATTCACTCATCAGGCAAACCCTCCTCTTCTCTCAAAGAAGAGCAAACGTCAGGTGGAAACTTCTGGACAATAGTCCCGTGGTGCAGGTGAGATGGGCTGAACCCCGAACCCCTAGCCAGCTGCAAGCCCACTCTTTCCTTGCCCTCCACCTGGGAGGGCACAGAGGAACGCAAGCGAAAAGGCGAGGGAGACAGAGTGTCTCCTGGGAGTGTCTCCAGGGAGAGCCCACCCCAGGCTTTCCTGGAATGAGGGTGAGCAGTTTCCCAAAAGAGAGAGAGCTTTGGCTCTTTGCACCCTGAAAGGATTGATCTCTTTTTATGCCAAGGCTCGAAGGGCCAACTGTAATCCAAAGAAGCCTTTACCCTTGCTTATTAGACAAGAGTGAGGTCAGCAAGGGCTAATGGGAACTATTTTCATCCATGCTCTGGGTCACAGCAACTACCAAAAGAGGATTTAGCAGCCAGGCCCTCTCCTGGGCTCGGGACTCCACATCGGGGGTGTGAATCCTGGTCATCGCTGTGGCCAATGCTTTGCTTTGGACTTTTTCCTCCCCCGTGGGCTTCAGTGAATCTGGCCTGACCCATGTTCAGACCCAGATGTGTGGACCCCTCAATGCCCAGGTGACAGATGCACCTTCAATGGGGACAGCCAAAGGATCACAATGGCCTCAGCTGTCTCTAGAAGTGGAGGAGGGTCTGAGAGACTGCCTGACTGCGAGGCCCAAACTGGCCTATTCAAACGCCTCCAGAGGCTTTCTGTGGCCCCAGCTGGAGAGACGGGACTCCCTAACATGCCCTGTAATGCCCTGCCCCGCCCGGGCCCAGCCTCGCTCCGGCCTCGCCTCGCCCCGAGCACCTCACTTCATCTGCTCAGCCACACTCGCCTCCTGGCCCTGCTAACCTGCCCACCCCAGGGCCTTTGTACGTGCTTGCTTGCTTTTTTTGTGTGCCTGGAATTTTTTTCTCTCCTTTTACCTGAGAAACTCCTATTCATCACTTTCTCAAGAAAGTCTTCCTGGACCACTTACAAGAGCTGTAATTGTACACGCATTAGCTGACTGATTTTTTGTTCTATCTGCTCCCACTATAGTCTAAGCACTGGGAGGGCAGGGACTGATCTACCCTTTGCTGGATCCCCAGCACCTAGCACAGTGCTTGTCCCTGAGCGAGTACCCAAGAAATAGCGAGTAAATGCATGAACGAACGAACAAGGAGTGTCAGCAGCGGTTACCACTGATGGATGCAGCTCTGTCAACATCAACATTAACTAATTATCTACATGTTCAGGTGGCCTCACTAACTTAAGGGATCTCGGGGTTCAGAGGGAATCCAGAGAGCACTTTGGGAGATCTAAGTTAAGGCAATAGAAGAACCACCTATCAATGCCAAGGCTGAGAAACATGGAGGTCTTGGGGGAGAGAGAAAAGGTGCAGAGAACAGAATGAACCCGCCTTCTTTCCCCTTCCACCGCCAGCCTCACCCCATTTCCCAGAAACATGCCCTTCACCTACATTCCTGAGTGTGGTGAATCAGCCAGTTGTGCCCCTCGACAGATTCTCCCCATTTTCCCTTAGTAATTGAACCTCAAATTTCGGCTTTTTACATGGCTGCGCAGACTACATTTCCCAAGGGTGAGAAAACCTTCACTTCAGCCTATTCCCCCTGCTTTGAGATGGGTACAGCCAATTCACAGAGCAGGGGGCACGGAAGGAAGGGAAGCTGATGGTACCACCGATGGGGATGGTGCTTATGAACGGCCTGGCTGTCCATCCGCCCACCGGTCACACCCACGAGAGAACCCACCAGGCAGACAAGCTCAGGGACCGAGTCCTTCCTGCAGCACGCACCCTGGCCTCCATCACCAGGTCTGGTGGAGCCATCAGATAAATCCAACATTTAGAAAAGGGGGGTAGGGGTGGGGGACTGAGCAGACACTTCCCTGAAATCTGGTAGCAATAAAAGAGATAAATGGGCCAGCTCGCTCCAGACAACCAAGCGCCAGAGAAGTAATTATCCCACTTCTGGTCCTCAGCAAGGATGCTGGTGGCAGAGGCACCTGCCCACGTAATTCATCAGCCTCAGATTTATGGACTTCTCGGGAGCCTCCTGTACAAACACTCCCCTCCAGTTCACGCGAGACAATGCTATTTAGATTTTGTCAAGATTATTGCTCTTCTCTGTCCTGCCTGAGTGGGAAGGCTGGCACCACAGTGCGCGGCACAACAGAATATTGATTTGCCCGTCCAACCCACCCAGGAGAAAAGCTTTATAAACGAGCCAAGTGTTTCCACCTGCCCAAGACCTCCTGTAACCTTAGTGTCCCCGTGAGTCACCGGGCTGCTGAGGTCACACCAGGCAGGTGGAGAGCTCAGCTGCATGATCCTAGGGAATAAGGCTGTGTTGTGCAGAACGTATAAGCCTTAGTTTCCTCTTGTGTAAAATGGGAATAGGAGCATCGGATGATGAGAGCTCTCATTTTCGATATTGCTTGAAGCCTTTTAGAATGAGCATATGTTTATTGTGTATGAAGAAAACTAAGCACAGCAAAATATGAAATATAATGACAGTTGTACCCACGTCATCAGTGTGCAGTGAGAGTTGAACTCACTCCGGCCAGAGCACAGGGCAGGGGCCATGCTGGGGGGGCAATGCCGGTAGCTGCCAGAGCATCCCAGTATCATGGCCGATGATGGTTGTTGCTGTTGAAAGTCAGGGTTGTTGGCAGGGTGTTTGCTGTGTGACTTGAACAAAAAGGATGACCTCTCTGATTCATCTATAAAATCAGAATGACACTACCTTCCTGCTTAGAGGCAACAGACTGAAAGATCTTTCATGCCATTGTCCAGTCCCAAAATCCCTTTTGCATCACATTGGGGTTGGTGACCTTTGATGTTAATGCTTCAGGATGTCAAGAGATGGCTTCAGTGACCCTTTCACTTCCCCATGGTCGGATGCCTTCACTTACTCACTAACTCATTCACTCACCCACGCATTCATTCAGCACTTTATAAGCTGTAGCTGGGTCCTCCAGGAGGCACATGGGTGAAGAACACACAGGAACAGGCAATTCTGGTGCAGTGAAAGGTGCCAGCTGTGGGGAAATGTGTGGGGGCTGGGGGGGCTCCAACAAGGCTTGTCCATACCCTCCTGGGGAGGTCAAACAAGCTTCACAGAAGAGACGACATTGAACTGAAAAGGGAGAGGGGGACTTTGTAGGGATGTTGTGGTGGGAAGGGCACTCCAGGGGAAAAGAACATGCAGAGTCTCAGAGGCTCAGACGAATTTGGCCAGTTCAAGAAGAGCGCCTGGCTTGGAATGGCAGGAGAATGGGTGTGTATTTAAGGGGCAGAGAAGAGGTGAGAGGTAAGTCTGGAGAGGCCTGTGCCTGGGCTCCCTTCTCCCTGTTTTCCCATGAAGAATGCCTACGGGACTTCTTTCCATGTGTGAGTTCAAGTCTCAGCTCTGCTCTTGATCCACTGTGTGACTCTCATTAAGCAGCTTCCCCTCTCTGAGCCTCGGTTTCTTCTGTGATAAAGTGAGGACAAAATGTGCCGTATAAGCCTGTAAAAGGAGTAAAAGTCTATTCATTCACTTGTTTATTCATTCATTCAGCAAGTGTTTGTTTTGTGGCTGCTCTATCTTCAGCTCCGTGCTCGACGTGGGGCCCCGGCAGTGAACGACATAGACCTGAAAACTGTGCACGGCGGCAGCACGGGCTTGAGCAGAGTCAGAGAAGCAAAAAGTTACGGAACGTGGGATGGGGTCGGTCCCTGTGAAACCCAGCTGGGTTTGCTAAGCAACACTTACGGAAGCCAGGCTCCTACCTCCCATGGAGGCTGCGTGACAGCCGCCCTGCCTTCAGGCGTTAGCCGGAACAAACAGTAACTTCTTCTGGCAGCCTTGAGTTTTCTCAGTCAGGCTCTTTAAGAGGGACTAGGGTCACCCTAGGGAGGTGGCCCTGAGCTGTTGGAAACTACAATAGTGTTTGTTCAGGTTTTCATAGGTCGAGGTTCAGCTTTGTTGAGAAGAGGGCTCAGAAGAGCCTGGCTACCGTTTGGTCAAAGAGAGAACCAGTGGCCAGGGGCACATCTTCACTCCGGGCTGCTGGTCCCCTTTGCTTACGACGCAGAGGGTCTTCCCGAGTCTCCTGTGGTATCAGCTCCCCAGGTAAGTTCTTCTTAAAAGCCTCCTCTGTGAGCGTCAACAATGCCAGTTTCCATCAGAACAGAGATCTCATTTATCCTTGTCCCCCTGCAGTACCAACCACAGCGTCTGGCTCTTAGTAGGAACTTGGGAAAATACTGGTTGAATTGGACAGAACTTGAAACAGAAATTGACCGTGGATCAATTTTAAGGGTTGCCTTGGATCACGAACAAACCTAGGGAAAGAAAAATGAAAGGTGGTAAATCGGAGGTAGCAAGAATGGCAGCTCTTGTTTTACTGTGAAATGAAGCAAAGGGAGCAAGAGAGGTTAGATATTGACCTGTTTGTCCTCATGGGGTTAAGGAATTAACGAAGCGTTTGTACACTAATTGGAGTGATCCAGGAGAAATGGGAACATGGACAATGGAGGGGAGAGGGAAGGACCTCAGGCACCAGTGGAGAATGCGTGGGGTCAGAAGGTCCCAACGTGTGAAGAATTCTCCCGAGTGGCTCCCAGCGCAGACGCACATCCTTCCAGACGTCTATCTGCCCAGACCAAGATTGTCAGAATCTTTATCATGCTGTTCATATTTTTCTGCAACCTACTTTCTGTATTCAAACAACATATCGTGAACATTCTCCCAAGTCAGAGTACAAAGACCAAACTCAATCATTTTAATGGCTGCTTAGTATTCAATGGTATGGACGTGCCATAATTCAGGTAGCCCATCTCCTACTGAGGGACATTTAAATTTCTCCACTTTTGCTATTACAAATAACATTGTAGTGAAGATCCTCCCATAGCTTTGTGTTCTGGAGCATTTCAGAATGATTAGCTCTTAGAAGTTCAATTGCTGAGGTAAAGGGTGTGTGCATTTGAATTTTGATAGACACTGGGCAAAAGTCCTCTGCGAAGGTTACCCCCACGAACAGCCCACCTCAGGATGTGAGAGAGGGAATGCCACACTGGGGGGCTGCTTTGAGCTTGGACTTCCACAGCAGACTTGCCTAAAGGTGGTTCAGCCTGACAGTGGGTGAGAACCATCACAGATAAACCACGGCCCCCTCATCTCCAGGCTGCAGGAGTGGGCTTCTGGGCCGGTCTGAGGATCTTCGGAGGCAGAGAATGGGGCAGAGAAGAGAGAGCAGACGATGGGAGACAAGCACACAGATGTGGGGAGCTGCCAGGTTCTCCGGGTCGGGGAGCCAGGGCTCTAGCCTGGTTCTGCAAACCACTCCTGGGCGGGGGCTTTGGCAAGTGGCTCAGCCTCTCGCTGCCAGATCACAGCAAATCTGCTTGTGCTGCTCCAAGGAGGGAATAAATGTGAAAATGAGATAGTGAGTGTTGGGGCAGCGACGGCCAGCAGTCCACTGATAGTTACCTGCCTCTTCTTTCTTACCAACACAACCCCTGTTTTGTCAGGGACAACAATTTCCCCACTTAAAAATATTTCATTCCCATCCCTCTGCAGGCAGTCACGTGACACAGTTCCCATCAATGAGACGGGAACGGAGGTTACCATGGGGCATTCTGGGAAAGCTCCCAGAAGGGCAGCAGCCGGCTGGACCAACACTGGCCGCCCAAGTAGGTCTTGTACTAATGAGCTGTGTAACCTTGAGACAGTCACTTAACCTCCCTGGGTCTCTGTTGCCTTATTTATAAACATGAGAAAGTCAGACCAGGTGCTTTTTGAAGATTCTTTCAACACAAAAATAGAGGATTCTCGATTTAGGGTACCGATAGTTGTACGCTCCTTAGATTATGGGGGAGATGAAATTAGATCAGCCACGCTCCATGGATATAGAGCTTCCTCCCCTTATTCCTCTTGATTTCATGTCATGCTTTGCTTTTCTTGTCCTCCGCCCCCAACCCAGTGGAGGACATCTGTGGGTTGTTGCCATCCTGTACCCTGGCACCCTTTACAACTGCTCTCCCCTACACTCAGCTTGTCTCGGGTTTAGGCTGAGTGAACCTCACCCCGAGATTCTAGGGTGGTCCCTGATTGGATTAAGCCAATCACCACATTCCTCTCACTGGCCTTCCAGATTGGTTCAGGATAAGAGCCAATGGGAGTCAGCCCAGGACCTTCGGGGAAGTTTTCTCTTCTCTGCTGGACGCCAGTCTGGATGGAAAACCATCTGGCCACCAAGAAGCAGGGCCTGAGCATGGTCTTGCATGGGGGAGAGGTGCTAAAAGATGAAGAAGGTCCCGGTGACATCGTTTGAGCCCCTGCAACAAGGTCTAACTAAAGGCCCCTCCCTGAGCTTTCTGGTGGCATA
This sequence comes from Micronycteris hirsuta, assembly GCA_004026765.1. NCBI lineage: Eukaryota > Metazoa > Chordata > Mammalia > Chiroptera > Phyllostomidae > Micronycteris > Micronycteris hirsuta. Next base: position 11,830 of record PVJI01017733.1, on the reverse strand, counting down.
AAACCAATCGATTCCTTCTGAGCTCAAGCCAGGTTGCACTGAGGTTCCTGTCACAGGAAACGAAGGAGTCTAATGTCTGCCCCCCTTCCAGCATCTCCGTCTCCAAGCTGAGACCAGCACAAAACTTTGCTGTCTCAGCTTCCTTCCTCCTTAGGGGTGTGAGTCAGGTGTACCTCCTGCTGCCCTTCCTCACCACCTTCTTCTCTCCCACAGAGGAAGCTGCAGACACGACCCATAATGGCATCTCCAAGAATGAGGGCGTGTTCCCCCCAGACTTTAACAAACCAAGCAGCCCCGTCACTACCAGACCCAGCATCACGCAATGACTGTGAGGGCTGCTGACTCAGCACTACAGGTTCCTGGTGCTGACTTGCCTCCTTCTAGCCAAAGGTGAGTTTGAGCTGGGAAGCCACCAGTCAGATTTAAGGTCGGGGTACAGAGGGCGATTATACAAATGCTCTAGAGTCAAGGCTCAAAAGGGGTCTTAGAAATGACCTCGTTCTGCAGATGTGCAGACTAAGCCCAGAGAGGCCAAGTGACTTGCCCCTAGTCACACAGTGGTCTGGAGACTGAACTGGGCAACTGGGCCCAGAACACAGATCTCCCAATTCTGAGTCCAGTTGTTCCCTTTACTCAGCCATAGCATCCTCCCGGGATGAGGCCTGTTTCTTCCCCAGGTTCCCCCCAAACGTTCTTCTTTCTGATCCTCTGTGACAAAGTCTGTCCTAAGCAGCCCCCCTATAGAATCCTTGCTTTCACCCAGAGTCTACACCACACTGGACACCCCAGTTATGCACCAGATCTTGTCAGTTCTTCTTCCATAGGCAGGTCCTGCCAGGTGGATGCAGAGGAGACAGGGTGGGCGCTGCAGTGTCTGCTGCACTCCCACTCCCAGCGCCTGAGCTGAGCTCTGAGTTTAGCTCAGATCCCTTCATCAGGTCTTAGGGATGCTCTTCCTCACCCCAGGTCAGAATCTCCCGTCATCTCCTGCTCCCAGCCCCGTGGTGGGTGGAGCTCTGCCTATAGGACTCATCTGTGTTCTGTTTTGTGGCTGGAAGACCTAGGGTGACCTTTCTGGCCATCTCTCACCTGCCCCTAGTTTCTCTAAATGCTGAGCCTTGCTTCCTGTCACCTATGGCTGGGCTGCCCCCAAAGCCTTCTTGTCTGTTTGGGCAGGAAAGTCTACTGTTCACCTCCCTGAGGATCCATTTCTGGTCCACTCAATGCGGACCCACCCTCCCTCTGCTGAGTGGTGCCAGAACATCCTCAGATGATCGACAAGGGGACAGGTGAAGGCTGAAAGCTGGGGCTCCCCCTCGCCACTCCCACCCAGGTAAGGAGTCGTCTGTGCACCCAACTCAACAGCCGCATATCTGGGCACCTACTGTATGGCAGGCACCAGGCTGACAGCTTTTCACAGCCCCTCCCCTGTGACTCCCACAGCTGCCCATGAAGGAGGGTTCCTCAGCTCTACCTTCATGTGGGGAAACTGAGGATCTGAGGAGTTAAGTCGCTGTCCCAAGGTCACCCACCTGACCATAGGAATGTGAAGGGGATCCACAAATAGCCCTGCCCTCCCACTGCCCTACCTGCAGGGATGTGGTTTTCAGTAACCTCCAAGTAAAACCACACTGCAACCCCTTTTTTAAACCCTTCCTGGCCATTGTTTACCTGTAATCAATGCCAAGTGGACGTCAGAGAGCATCTCCTGGAACCGGAGGCTGGGGCCGCGTGGCTGGCAGGCGCCCAGCCCCAGTCCCGACGGGGCCCAGTTCAGCCAGCGTCACTGCCCCACTGTGTCTGCGGAAGGCCTGGCCCATGCTGGACCTCACAGCCCCCAGAGCAGAGCTGGTTATCAAAACTGCTCCGTGGAGGCTGAAAGACGCCATGGGAAGCGCTCCACAGGGGGGCTGCCCGACTCAGGCAGAGCTGCCAGGCCATCAGCTGTTTTGTGTAAAATATAATGGCTGCCAATCTTCTCAGGCAAGGGAAACAAAAGAAAAAATAAGCAAACAGGACTACATCAAATGAAAATGTTTTTGCACAGCAATAGAAGCCATCAACAAAACGAAAAGACAGCCCACTGAATGGAAGAAGGTATTTGCCGATGACACATCCAATACGGAGTTAATACCCCGAATTTATAAAGAACTCAGAATGACTCAACCAGAAAAGCAATCAACCCAATTAAGATTTGGAGAGAAGACCTGAATAGACATTTCTCCAAAGAGGACATACGGATGGCCGACAGACACATAAAAAGTTGCTCAACATCACTGATCATCCGAGAAATGCAAGTCAAAACCTCAATGAGATACCACCTCACACCTGTCAGAATGGCCCTCACCAATAAACCAACACACAACAAGCGCTGGCGAGGGTGTGGAGAAAGGGCACCCTGTGCTCTTGTTGGTGGAAGGCAGACCGGTGCAGCCACTGTGGGAAACAGTGTGGAGGTTCCTCGAGAAATTAAAAATGAAACTGCCTTAGGACCCAGCGATTCCTCTCCTGGGAATATATCCAAAGAAACCCGAAACACAAATTCCAAAAAATATATGCACCTCCATGTTCATTGCAGCATTATTTACAACAGCCAAGACATGGAAACAACCCAAGTGCCCACCAACAGACAAGGAGATAAAAACGCTGCGGGATGTATACCCAATGGAATACCACTCAGCCATAAAAAAGAATGGAACCTTGCCTTTTGTGACAGCATGGATGGACCTAGACGGTATCATGCTAAGTGAAATAAGTCAGACAGAGAAAGACAAATGCCATATGATTTCACTTATATGTAAAATCCAAAGAAAAATAAGCAAACAAAGAAAATAAAAACACTCATAGATACAGAGAACAGACTGATGGGTGACAGAGGAGAGGGGCTTTAAGAACTATGAAAAAGGTGAAGGGGTTAAGAAGAGGTAGTTACAGAATAGTCACGGATTTATAGGTTATACCATAGGGAATATGGTTAATAATATCGTAATAAATATTCATGTAGGGGACCAGGAGGACACTTGACGTTTTGGGGGGACGACTCTGTAAACTAGTCATTGGCTAACCACGGTGCTGCACACCTGAAACTAATACAGAACAGTGTGGAATGTAAATGGTAACTGAAAACTAAAAAATAGAACATAAATAAATAAAAAATACAATGATTGCCGTGAAATGTTAATTGAATTCTTACTCGCATGAATAATTGAGTATGAAATTCAAGAGCACTGACTTCCCCAGGCCTGCCCTGGAAGGAGAGCCGGGGCCACCTCGGCGTCAGGGGCAGGGCTCTGGGGGGATCTGCACACGCCCAGGTACTGAGGGAGCGAAGACCGGCTCCTCGGGCCCCAGGAGCCGCCCCACTCTCTCCTCTCAGGGAAGTCATTTTTCCCCATTTTCTGCTCTGCTTGGCCCAGCAGAAAGAGGCAGGTGAGAGGAGCAGGTGGGAGGAAGAGATGGAAAGCGGGAGGGAGCGAGGGTAGGAGTCTGGAGCCCAGCTGACCCTGAGGCATAAATCATGACTCTCCAGCTTGCAAGCTGTGTGATCCTTACTCACTCACTGTACTTCTTTGAGCTAAAGTTTCCTTGTCTGAAAAATAAGGGCTGTAACTTCCATCTTTTTAGAAGCGTTGATTGTTTCCTCCTGGGCCCTCCTTTCCCGCGTGGCACCCAACCCTGATAGGTTTTTCTCCCTGCCGCCGCTACCAACAGCCCGCAGCCTGTGAACACTATCGAGGCGCACCCCGGTCCCCACGGCACACAGGACCCGACCTTCTCTCCCAGCAATCCCAGTTTGGAATGCAAAGCCAGAACCAGTACCTGCGGAAGCCAACAGGAAGAGCACAGAGCTCTTCGGTGTGGCCGTGGTGGGTGGGAAGTGAGCAGAGAAGCCAGCTAGTCTACGGCAAGAAGGAGGAAGATGAGCAGAGGGAAAAAGAGATGAGCTTGTGGATCCAGACACCGGGAGAAGAACCGGGAGCCTCCCTGTGAAGTGACTCCCAGGCCTCAGGACCCCTTGTGGTTCTCCCTCGGGTCATCCCCTTCCATGGGGAAGGTGTCCCCATCCTTTCTGTCAACCTGGCCCGGGCTGCCACCTGTACTTTTCCTCCCCGGCCCCTCCCACTGGTCAGGGTCCAGCAGACCCAGGACTTGCCTGTGTGCCCTGCCCATCAAGCTGCCCAAGGGCTGTGCCAGCGAGGCCTATGCAGCTCTGAGGCTTCAGGAGCTGAGGCGCTGGCTCTCTGTGCCTGTCCCCTCCATGCTCAGCTTGTGTCTTGACCCCTCACACCACACGTCCTCGCTCCATCCCTGCCTTTTCCCTGGGTTTCAAGTCTCATCTGCCCACTTGATTCTTCACTTGGCTGATGTTCAGAAAGCCCGCTCTAAGCGGAGAGCAGAGGGCCAGAGGCTGAGACACACCACATAAGCCCCAGCTGAGCCCTCTTCCTACCCCAGGGCGGGCTGGGGCTGAGGCAGGTGGTGGCCTTGCAGATCCCCGTGGTCCGGCAGCAGTATGAGGACACAGTTGTCTGTGGCAGGGGCTGGGCTGTCGTCAGTCATGGGAGGGTGGAGTTTGCTGGTACTGAGCCTCAGGTGCTCCATGCCCAGGGTGCTCTTGGTGACTCTGGGAGACCCGGTGGGTGCCCCACCCATGTCTCCTGGCCACTGACCCTCACACACCAGGGAAGGCTGCCCACCAAGGACATCTGCCACTCTGACCCCCTGTTCCCTTCATGAGCGCACACACAATGCATTCATTACAAAACAGAGCATCCGCTATAGCTGTTCCAGGCACAGGGGACACAGCTCTGAGAGGGACAGGAAAGGCCCCATCTTTGTGACCTGACGCTTGGTGGGGAGACAGACAGTAACAGACATAATTGTACCCAGTGTTGGGGGGGGGGACACACGCTAAGAGAAGCAAAGCAGGGTGAGGGGCCAGAGGTGACGGTGGGCCGGTTAGAGCTGACGTGGCCTCACAGTGCTCAGAGGGAGGGCAGGGACCAGGGCTCGTCCCACCCGAATCTCCGGCCCAGATAGAGAACTGGGTGCAAACTGGCCTTCAGTAAATGTCTGCTAACTGAGCATCTAAGTAAATGGAGCCCCCTCCTCGGGCCCTTGTGGGAGGAAAGAGGGACAGAGGTGCTAATCTCAGTTCTCCCATTTCTGGGGAAATACCTCTAATGGCCCCATTCCTAGAGAACTGGGACCCCTGAACCCGCTTGTGCCCTGTGTCTCCAGGGCTTGTTCCTCAGCAGATGGGGCCGGGGAGGGAGGGGCCAGGGAGGGAGGAGGCAGAGGATGGGGTGGAGGGAGGAAGCATTGAGGAAAGAGCTGGATCCCTCTCTGCCTCTCCTGTGCAGACACAGCCATCACCCCGCTCCACCCCCAGAGGAGAGGAGAGCGACTCAGACACCCTCTCTCCCGGGGAGGGCAGCGCTGGGGTGGGGCCGGCAGCGGGAACGCTGCATCACACAGCAGAGAAGAGGATCCAGGATATGGCATTCCCCTCTGGAATGCAAATGCAGACACTTGCAACAAGTCCAGCAGCAGCAGGCACAGGCCCTCTGCTCGCCTTCCCGTCTCCTCGCCTGGCAGCCCTTCATTCCCCTGTAGCGCACACTCCGAGTGCGTTGTTTTTCTCCGGTTGATAAAGTGTAATCCATTTACAGCTCTCCGATGGTTATTTCATGTCTCCAAAGCCTACTTCTCACTGGAAGATCAATTTCAAGGAAACACTTAGAGCCTATGGAAGTTAGATCCATTAACAAGTGCTAAGTGGCCAATTGCTCATGGAGGGGGCCTTTGACTAGGACCAAGAAATGATAACTCTGCCGGGAGCCCTGGGACAAGGCTTTATGAGCCTTTACTTTTCCCTCTGCCTGAAATTAAGGCTGATTTGGGGGACCAGGGAGGATGATTAAGAGAGCAGCCAGCCAGCCCTGTGTGGCAGACAGAGGTGCGCTCCCAGATCACCCCCCGGAGAGGGGTCTTGCTCCCCAAAGGCTGTCATTACATCTGTGAATCTGTGGCTCCAGAAGCCCCTCCTAGCGTGAATCAGTCACCCTAGCACACACGTGTGGCCAACAGTAGCGAGGAAGCCTGATGTCACCTCCATGGCACAGTTCACTGGGGAGAGGAAGGCCAGTTGGGGGATTGTGGAAGAGCAGAGACCGTGTCTCGAGAGAGAGACTGGGGCAGAGCAAGGAGAAGGAGGGGCAGGTCACTCATTCCTCGGGGTAAATGATGGGGTTGGTTCCAAATACTCAGACTGATGAACGGGGGGCAGCCAGCACCTCCCCCGATGCCAGATCCCCGACACAATGACATCAGCTTCTAGCCACTGGGATTGTACATGTGCCTGAGTCTCTACATTAGCGCCTTACTGGTGTCACTTCAGCTAAGCCTCATCATAGCCCAGTGGTTTCAATGGCATTATGACCCCACTTTACAGATCCGGAAATTAAGGCTCAGAGAAGAGACGTGCTTTGCCATGAAACACCCAAGTTGCAATTCAAATCCACGTCTGTCTGATGCCAAAGCCTGAGCATTCACTGTATTACACCTCCACTCATCTTCCGGTTGCACACCCCCAAGGATGGGGAGCTCACCACCGCTTAAAGTAGCCCTTTCCTTCTCTGGAGAGCTTTGAATGTTAGAAAGTCTTCCTTCAGGCCACACTGAGGGCATCTGCTTCCTCTTGCACATGGCAGACCGTTCTGTTGTTGAAGATGACTCTCCCTTCCTCTGAGAGATGTCCCAACGCCAGGCTCCAGAGCCCCACTCCGTCAGCATCGCTCAGCACACAGCCCCGTCTCTCTTTCCCACTGTCTGATAAATCTGGCTGCGGTTCTCCAGGGAAGGACGCAGCGGGGCCCTGGACCCAGTTTCTGACCTTTTTTGCTGACTCTTCCCGAACGAGGAGACATTTGCAGAGGCATGGCATTGGCCAAGGACAACTGGGTGGTTCTCCATCATTCGCCGTCTGGTTCACCTGATGCCTGTCAGAAATCTCCTGAGCTGCAGCTGGAGATCAGAATAATAACAATTTTGAAAGCCACTTTATTGACATAAAATAAACTGCATGGACTTAAAATGTACATTTGGATAAGCTTGACGTAAGCACACATCCTTGAAACTATCACTGCAATCAAGATAACGAATGTATTCATCGCCTTCACCAGTCTCTCAGGCTCCTTCCTGATCCGCCCCCCAACCTCAGCCCTTCCCCGCCTTCCCCACCCGCACCCCCAGACAGCCACGGATCTGCTTGCTGTCACTATCGACTAGTTTTCATTTTCTGGAATTTTATGTAAACAGAAACACACAGCAAGGTGATCTTTTACATCTGGTGTCAGTGTGATTGTTCTGAGATTCATCCGTGTTGTCACACGTGCCAATGGCTCTTCCATTGCTGAGTGGAGCTTCACTATGTGAATATGCCGAGTGTGTTCATCCATCTACCCGCTGATGGATATTGGGGCTGCTTCTAGTTTGCGGCTCTTACAGTTGAAGTTGCTATGAGCATTCATGCCCTCGTTGGGTGAATAACTAGGGGCAGAAGGGCTAGATCATTTGGAAGGTGTTTCGCTTTGTAAGAAACTGTTGAACTCTTCCAAATCGGTTGTCTCGTTCTGTGTTCCCGCCAGCAGTGTGTGAGAGTTCTGCTCTTGCACATCTGGGACAAAACTTGGCATGAGCTTTATCTTTCTAACTTTAGCCTTCCTGATACAGCTGGTCTGCGGAGGCATTTCACTGTGCCTTCCCCACTACCACCGACGTTCACCCTCTTTCCGCATGCCCGTGGGTTGTCACTCCTGTATCTTCTTCGATGAAGTCTTCAAATCCTTTGTCTATTTTCATTGTTTGTCTTGAGAATTATTTACGTACTTCAGATGTTAATCTTTCATCAGATAGATGCTTCGCAAATATATTCTCCCAGTCTATGACTTGTATTTTAATCTTTCAAAGAGCAGAAGTTTTTACTTTTTGCTAACTCCAATTTATCAATGTTTCCATGTATGGATCTTGGTTTTGGTGTCATGTCTAGCCCAAGGTCACAAAGTTGTTTTCCTCTGTTTTATTCTACAAGCTAAGTAGTTTGGGGATTTATATTTAGATTGATAACCCACTTTGAGTTAAGTTTTTATGCGGTGTATGGTGTGAACTAAATAAAGCCCACTGTATTTGCACAGAGACACCCAACTGTGCCAACACCATTCCTGGAAAACTATTTCTCTACTGAGTTTTCTTTGCACTTCCATCAAAAATCAGTTGTCTGTGTATCTGTGGGTCTGTTTCTGGTCACTGTCTCCCATCCCACTGACCTTTCTGACTATATGCCAAGGCTACACTGTTTTGATTATGCTAGCTAATTTATAAGTCTTGAAATTAGTTAGTGTTAATCCTCCAAATATATTGTTCTTTTTCACAGTCATCTTGACCATTCTAGGTCTTTTGCATTTTCGTATAAATTTTAAAACCAGCTTATAAATTTCCACCAAACCAAAAAGGCTACCGGGCCTTTCATCAGAGCGAGCTGACCGAGGGGTCGATGTGGGGAGAAGCGGCACCTTCAACAGCGGGGCCCCGACCTGCAAGCACCGTGTGTCCCTCCATTTATCTGGAACTTCTTTCCCTCAGCGGTGTGTGCAGTTCAGGGTGCAGGTCTTGTGCATCTGTTTTTATCCCTCAATATCTAAAATTGTTGATGCTGCTGGAAATACATTTTTATTTTAATATCTGATGGTTCATTACTAGTAAATAAATACAGTCGATTTTTTATATTGATCTTTCGGCCTGCAGTGTCGCCGCACGCACTTGTTAGTTCTATTAACTTACAGATTCTTCCCTGTTTCCCGTGTGGATGAGCAGCATGCTGTCCACAGCTGAAGTTTTCATTGTGTTTTCCCGATAGCAATGCATCTCACTTCTGTTCACGCCTCACTGCACAGACGCAGTGGGAACGGAGCAGGTGCGCTCTGGCCCCTGGTCTCGTTCCCGACCTCAGGGCTGGGACACTGGCTGTCACCATTAAGTCTCTTGTTGTCTGTTGTTTTTTCACAGGTTGGTTTTTCCTACCTGTTGGGTTTTCTTTATCAGTTGGCAGAAGTTCCCTTCCTTTCCTTGTTTGCCGAGAGTTTTTATAAGGAATATAAAAGATGATTAATAAAATTTTAAAACCTAGGTGAGCCCTGGCTGGTGCGGCTCAGTGGTTGAGTGCTGGCCTGCAAATCAAACAGGTGCAGGTTCGATTCCCAGTCAGGGCACATGCCTGGGTTGTGGACCAGGTCCCCCGTAGGGGACACGCGAGAGGCCACCACACAATGATGTTTGTCCCCCCCTCTTTCTCTCTCCCTTCCCCTCTCAAAAAATTAAATTAATTTTAAAAAATCTTTTTAAAAACCTAGGTGAAAAACTGATCGGAAATGGCCACAATACTTCTCTCTCTCTGTCTTGCCCTTTGAAATGTGACTTTGCTTCTCTGTCCATCAAGAGGGAGGTCTGCTTCTCCAACTCTTGAATCTAGGCTGCCCCTGCAACTAGCTTGGTGCACAGAATGGGGTAGAACTGTTGTGCTAGTCCTCAGCTGTTTTAAAATGTACCCAGGATTTTTTTTAACCAGATAGGGTAAGACCCGCAGACACAGAAGTGATTGCTATAAGGGAAGAAGTTTATACTCACAGATCTCTAAAAACCAGAGACACAGCGCAGCACACACAGACACTGGAGAAGCACCGGATGTGTCAGGAGACAGACAAAGAAGAGGCGAGAACGTGGCCGGAGACTTTATTAGCATCTTCGCAGGAAGGAAAGGGAAAAGTAAGATAGGTATGCTGAGCAACTTTAGGATTGGAGAGTTTGAATGATTTCAGCAGGCTCTGAGCTATTGGGGTGGTCCCCAGATGTCTGGCACCTGTTGTGGGATTATTTAGGGCAGGAGGAATACTGACTTGGTGTGTGAGAGAGTTAGGTAGAGGTGTGGGGGTGTGGGCTCTGGATCGGTTGGTTTTTACACAGGAGGTCTTGATAACCAGGAATTAATTAGCTCTAGGAAAAGCAAGTCTCTCCAGGATCAAGGTCCCAATGCCAAAACATCAAGAATACAGAAGATAAATAAGCCCTGGCCTGTGTGGCTCAGCAGTTAAAGCATCACCCCCATAATTGAAAGGTTACGGGTTCAAGTCCTGGTCAGGGCACACGCCTAGACTGCAGGCTCATCCCTGGTCCAGACACATGCTATCCCCATTCCCAGGGCAGATCCCCGGTCTGGGTGCATGCGAAGGCAACCAATCGATGCTCCTCTCACATCAATGACTCTCTCTCTCCCTACCTCTCTCTCTAAAAAAACAAATGAAAATGTCCTCAGGTAAGGATATAAAAATGAAAGTAATTGTACACTTGAAACTTATATAATTTTATTAACCAATGTCATCCCAACAAATTCCATTTAAAAAAAGAATATACAGTCAATATACCAGCCCCTGTCTCAAAATACCCTGCGGGCCTCCACTCCTTCTTTCGTGCTTTTATCTTCCCCCTGAGACGAGCCTGGGTGGGCCTGTCAGCAGACAAGGCCACGGGGAGCAGCAGTGAACCATGGCAGCCGAGGCCAAGCTAAACCGGCGCCCCAGACAGCCCACCAGCTGGCGGACCTGCCTGAGTGAGCCCCGCGAGACCAAGTCAGCCCCAGGCAGCGGAGCGCCCGGCCCACCTACACACTCTGAGCTAAATGAATGCCTATTATTTTAGGCTAATAAGCCTTAGGGTGGTTTGTTATGCAATATTAGCTAGCTAATACAGCACATCTCTCTTCACTGCTTACCTCCTGGACTCAATATAGGCCTCGCAATATGTCAGCTAATACCTTGACTCTTCTTTGGAAGTATCTCTTCCCCACCATCTTTGTTCCTGAAATCCCGCCTCAAGAAATTATAATTAAGTTAGTAAAACTCATTTTCCTCCTTCAGTGTGTCCTTCGTTTAACTACTCAACAAACATTTCAAGTGTGCCTACTATATGTGCCAGGCACAGCAGAATAGACAGTGGACCTACCACCCAAAAATGTGTAAAACAGGTAGGAAATATGGAAAGTGAATAAATAATTGCAGAAATAATCACAGTGGAGTTAAGATGGCATTTCACTCAGAGCGTGTGCCATTCAGCATGTGAAGTGCCCCAACCTGGGACTAAGTGCCACCTCAGCGCCCGGCCCGGACGCTCAGAGCCCGCCGCAGGGGAGGGCAGGCGCTCACAGTGAGGGGAGCTCAGACCCACGGAGGACAGCTGGGCTCGCTCTGCGAGGTGGGAGCACAGGCTCCGGGTCAGAGGGGTCACCGCAGGTCTGTGCCGGATCCCCGCGCCTTGTGCTGCCACATGCGCGGTGGCAGGGCCTGGCTCTCCACAGGCAAGGCTGGGAAGCGTTCGTGGCTCTTCGGCCTCCTACCTGGAGACACATCCTACCTTAGAACAAAATCGGTGGGGGGAGGCAAGCATTTTCTGGACATCTGCAGTCTACAGGGGAGACAAACGCTGTCCAGTGGGACCTGCTGATGTGAGAGGCACCGTGGCCAGCGGGGAGTCGTGGCCCCTGGGGTCAGGCAGACGTGGCTGTGAAATCCAGCTCTCGTGAGCTGCATCACCCTGGCGCATTCACTAAGCAACTCTGAGCCTCCCTTTCCTCACCTAACCACCTCTCAGAGATTATTTGTTAGAAAGACAGAATTATAAACCTGAATATCCGTTCCCTTGTTAATAAATGAAATGACAGGCACAGAGTCTGTAAATACATGAATTTCCATGTTTTTCCTGCTTACCTCAATCTTGGACC